>CAKOGP040000668.1:271444-297416 GCA_933822405.4 Cylindrotheca closterium | reverse complement strand
GACGGGATGAGTAGACCAAAGAACGCGAAGAAAACTCAACCTACCACACAAATGTCACCATCAGTATCAGTCCTCCGTAAAACCAACCGATGGTCGGTCCAACGCAGCCACCTTCAACCCAACAGTTTCCCGGAACATCCGCAATCCAGCAGCCATGTCCTTCAAGTTCAAGCAAAAGCATGGCGGTGAGTCTCGAGGCAAACTTTCGACAACGCTACAGTAGAAATGCAAATTCACAGAATCTCGCATACCTAGTCGGACCTCTCTGTACAAATCAAATGGCACCCCAAATGTAGCTGTGAAGAGGTACACGAATACAATGAACACATGTATATAAGCCTCGTATTTGGCTGCAAAGTCATCGTTGCTGACGCGATACCTCAAAGTTGCCACAAAATAGAATGAAAGTGCAGCATTGTATGCCGCGGCCGCGAAGGAAACTTGAATTAGGGGGAAGGAACGTTAGATTGATTATTAAAATACTGTCAAGAGGAAATCTAAGCTTTCTTACGTTGTGTCATCCATCCAAGGAAAGAGCAAGTAACAGCAGTCCCACTGTTGGTGATGCGACGAGAGGAAGTGTGAGTGATATTTTGGTCAAGCAAAAGGTGCGACTGACTACCAAAGTTTTCTTACCTTGCCCAGACGCGGTGACTCGTTTCCGCTGGTAGCATGAACGGTGTCAAGATGAAAGCAATCGATGCTACTATATCGAAGAAAGAAAGACCAAGCATGATGCGAACATAACTGTTGGTTCCCGTTGGATTCTTTAGTACCCGGTAGACAATTGTGGAGCTTCCAAATACTGAGAGAACACCTGAGAAGATCATCAAGGTGCAAAGGATGATATCTTGCGTCTCTGAAAGAGACGACACTCTCTGATCGTCGGCCATTATCGAAGCCGTCATGATGGGAAACGGATGAATACTGTAGTTGTTGCAATTGTACTTGTTATCACATTTTGTTCTACCTATAGTAAGCGCATTTTCACTTGGACGAGTACTGCGAAAATGCGCTTTTAACAAGATTTCTCGTTGGTCTCGTTTCGGTCATTATGATAAAAATTTGGTCGAATCAGCGCAATGTATTGAGATGGAATCATCTTCTTTAACAAGTGCAACCGGTCGAACACGTCATATCCTTGGTCATACTGTGCTTTACACGTGTAAATGAAGGATTGAATTTTGGACCGGTATTTTTTATACGGTATAATTATTACCAAACAAAATCGGCACTATATACTGTACACTGTGCTGAAATTCCCAATTGGAGTCAACCATCGCATAGCTGGTCTCTGCGTTCAATCATTTGCTGTCCATCCTACTCAAAGCAACAGCCACCTCGAATTATATTTATCATGAGAACTTTACAGAAACACATGTTGAAACTTCCTGCTGACCAGAAAATGAGAAAGGATACCGCATACGCAGCAAAGAAGTTCACGAAACAAATGCCCATGTCGTCTCTGCAGAGCAATGGCAACAACAGGGTACCAGCTGAAAGGATGTCATCGAAGATAAGCTACCGCTTTCGAGAGAGGGAGAATTGCAACAACTGAATATAATGGTGTATCGAAGAAGCAGAAAGCCAGTGATTTGGGATTTGAAACATGATGGTCAGTTCGGCAGAAGAGTCTTGATGTGTGGCTAAAATCAACGAATACCTCACTTTACTCACCTGTTCATTTGGAAAGTAATCCTTTGGATTCGGTCTATATTCTGGGTCCACAAAGAAGGTTTCCCATGCAGACTTGACCCCAGCTTGTTCCCAGACAGCTGCCAAAGTCGGGCCTACCAAATCAGGACCAAAACGACTCTGCTCTCCATTGATTTGCAAGCTGGCACCAAGAGTGGATGGTTCATACACTGACACTAGACAGTCAACTCCAAGCCCAGAAGTCACGAGGCTTTCATCATCGAGGTCATCAAAGACAGGATCCCCTTTATCATCCTTGCTGCTATCGTCCTGTCGAATCTTGAATCCCTTACAAAAGTTACTCGACTGAAACAGATTCAAGACGGCAAGTACCTGAGGTAGAGACCGAACCAAGCTTGGAGCAGTCAAAGGTTGACTACTGGGTATCAGCTTTTGATCTTGCATTGCTTGATATAGCAATCTTCCAAACCTTCGGACGAATTGATCACGATCTACAAAGTTTGGCAACAGTTCGGCTGCCGTTCGCCATAATGCATACGCTGTAAGGTCAAAATAATACTGATCCGTGACTTCTTCCTTTTGCCATGGAGCTTTGGTGTAGAAAGATTTCCCTATTTTTTCTCGAAGGAATTGCACTTTTTGCTGAATTTCCTTGGTGATCTTATCTTCGTCATCCTTGTTGTTGCTATTGTTTCCGTTCTTTTGTGATAATATCTGTTGTACTAGAGCTTGTACTGGTATGCATGAAGCAGAACATTCTTTGTTGAGCAAGAGTGGGATCAATGGACCGGACAAAGTTCGTGGTGGTGCAACGGGCAATGGTTCGGATGGCAAGATGGTTCCCTCTCGTTTGTTTCCACCCACAAGATCTCGCATGTAGAATTCAAAATCTAGTTCGGCTGCACCTTTGGCTGCCCACGCTGGACTGCTGTTTGTTGTCGCCACTGCTGTTGTCACTGTAGTTGCGGTCAATATTTTGCTCATCGATTCCATCAAGAGCCGCCTCCGAGTGGTGGAACAAGATGATGGACGATTGGTATGATTCTCCGACGACAAAGCATTGATACGACCAATCGCAGCAGAGAGGCACAGCAAGAGGAGAGCAAGATTTGGCAAGAGGATCACACTGCTTGGTCGCATGGTATAGACGATGATGCTATGGAGCTTATGTTCTGATGATTGACTGATGATAAATCACGGTTGAGTAATCATGATGATCGTCGTCGATGACGTATCGAATGACTCGTCCGACCAACCCTTTTTTCTCTCTTGAATCTGTCAGAAATCTGAATCTTGCGACTGTAAAGAACGACAAGAGCTGACAATAGTAGCGGTACTGTTGATTCTGGCGACAATATGTCTTCTTCCTCTATTCGACTTTCATTGCAAATTCTTTTGTTACATGAGACTCCACCAGCAAAATAGAAGCGACAGCAACATTTGATTGGCTGATCGTGGGCAACAAAAAAGATATTCGACGGCCAATGGCACACGCAGAACGAGCTGCACTAGTATCGTTGGTACGACAAATGATTTAAAAGAGTCCTAATTGGTTGTTCTAAATGGTATGTATTATGCTATACGTAATGGTTGTCCCGCTGGCCATATCCAAAACGATCGATTGCAAGCTAAGATATAGGCGCGATTGATTTAGACAGTTGGCTTGCTCCACTTCTTGGGTGGGAGGGCATCGTAGGCAGTGGTTGGACCATCGCCGATATCTCCAGAGTATCCAGTGGGCTTGAATTTGGGTTTCTGTATTGTTGATAATGATGATAATAACAGATTTAGTGAGCACGAGTGAAAATAAATGCACTTCTGTATCGACAACCGACAGCACGTTTCAAAACTGCCACGACGAGACAATGGGATTGCTTACAGTGTGAGAAAAGACACTCATCATGTCCTTGACAAAGGACTTGATCTCGTCAGGCTTTCGCTCCTCCTTTCCATTCAAGTGATCGAGCTCGCCAATCATTCGCACAACATCCTTCATTCGGCTGTTCAAGTCCTTTTCAGTGGCCTTGAGCAGAGTCAGGAGTTGGTCGACTTCATCGACGGAGCATTCTTCTCCCATGCATCCTTTGGCTTGGTCCAAAATGGCTGCTACCTCCTTGTCGGACATGACCAGGTTGCAAACAGTGGGCTGTGATGTAGCATTACGAAGTATAAGGTCAAGAATGGTGAGTATGGATTTTTGGACATGACCGAATGCGAATCCGAATCCGAATGAATCATTCTCCTTGGATTCATCTAAGGATCTTTGCTGTGGACATGTGCATGGCTGGACGTACCTGACGAAGAGACACTGGTTGCATGGTAGTGAATGCAGTAGCTGCGCTGAAGAGAAGAGCGAGTTGTAGGAATCGAAACATGTTTGTTTGTTTTGGTATTACTTTTCCTGGCGTTTTGGAAATTGTGTGTCAAATCTTGAAATCTATTTTGCGTGATGGGTTCTCGCTCGTGGGGTTCTCATATTTTTTCCAATGGCTTCTTCTCGGATGATTAAACCTGTACGTGTACGGTATGAAAGCAGATGGCATGGAAAAACTGCCGGCCGGCAGCCGTTGCGCCGCCGCGTTCTTCAACAAGCGCATATTTCGGGGTATTAATAATCTACCAGTACATGTGGGGGAGGAGACATCTCGTAGCGTATCTGAGACTCGAAGTGACACGAGAAACGAATTTCAAATTCACTGCTTTCCGTCAAAGTACTTGATCCCGTCCCCACATCCAACTCCCAGCCACTTGAAGCCCATCTTGTAAGATGTACAATTCTTTCCAACGATACTCTCTACAAGTTCTTTCTTGTTGACACTTCCAAAGCCTCGAGTCATGCCTCCCACAGTGCAGTCATTCGCCAATGCAGCTTCGTCGGCTCTGGTACGAACAAAACAGACGTCCCGATTCATCTCCATCTTGTATCCCACAGCTTCCATCGCTGGAAAAATGGTCCCGTTCAAAAATCGCTCCGAGTGCATCTCGAACCCTGGGTCTTGCGCCAATTGGACTCGCTTCTCGATCAGTTCGAATCGTTTGGTCGACCAAATCTTAATGGCGTTGTAGGGACCATATACCATTCGATCATTGATGGGATATCTAGCAAACGGAGCGACACTGAACACCATGTTTTTGGTATCCGCCACGCCCTTGTCCATCAAGGCAATATCGATCGGTGTCAAGAACATGGCGTCGTTCCGAAACATGCCGACCCGGGAATACTGGACTCCATTTTGCTTGCCTGCAAAGTCCATCAGCTTGAATGCAAATTCGATGGAATGCCACTGACGAACCATATTGTCCAGGCTTGTTGACGTGTATGTCTTGGTTCCCCAAGGAAAGTATGCTGGTTTACCATCAGGTCCCATGGTGTTGTGGTATTTCTCCAGTAACTCCTTTCTCTTTTCCAGGAACATCTCGTCCGTGTCGTAGGTGAATTGAATATTCGGAACTCTGCCTGCATTCCTCCCATCCTTGTTACCATATTTTGCTGCAGTCTCTTTGGCCACTTCTTCGAGTAGAAAGATGTCGTCTGGATTGATTTTGCCCCCTCGATTCCGTCTCCCTGCTTCTTCTTCGTATTGTTTGTAGTAGTGAACGTAAATATCGCAGTTGTGTCTGGCATTGGGAATGAGAAGGTTCTGAACAATACTTGGTAGGACCAGTGTTTTGTAAGCTCTTGGAAGACCAAAGAAGCAAAGGGCACACCGGTCTTGGTTTTCAGGTCCATTGTAGGTTTGCCAACTCTTGGGTTGGAGTTTGCCAACATTTGCCAGCAAGTCCTTGGCACCCATAATATTCAGAGGGGAGGCATGATTAGAGGATGACTGATCGACGGTGGTGGTGGTTGTGGTGGTTGTCAAAAAGCCATTCAGCCACGGTTGCATCGCCTTGCTGACTTGTGGGTTGACAAGAGATTTACTTTCCGCATACTTGTCGGCAGACCGCAACGTGCGTGCATCATTTTCTCGGTAGAGATATTGCGAAAGATCCCCCAGATAATGATGAATGACCAAAAAGGATTGGGACATGCGCACATGGAGGCGTCGTTGCTGACAAACGGCTCGGACTGGTACATGGATACTGTCGACAGGCAGGAGATCTTGTGGCGGGATTCTCGAAACATCCACAATGGCCTTGGATATCTTGTTTCTTTTGTAATCCGTTGGTGGTGCATGTGAGGTCCATCGCAACGTCAAGAAATCGCTGGCATTGTAGTTTTCATGTATGAGTCCGGTAGATTCTTCTCCTCCGGCAAATCGAAGTCTTGGAACTTGGACACACGGGGACGACTGCAACATTTGAATGGGCGATGAGTCTTCTTTCTTATTGACCCCATCATCTTTCGACTGGACAAGGGCATGTTGGTTCAAAAAGCTACTGACGGAACCAGGTTCTTGCATCGGTAAAGCTTGCAAATTGGATTTCCCAATTAAGTCGTAATTCAGTCGGACATATTCATCACTGTCGGTCAGCAACACCCATGACTTTCCCCGTGCTTTTAGATTTTGCAGACATTTGTAGTAGAACAATCGTTGTCGCGCACGGTGCAGTACTAAACTGGGCGGCATGTCATTTCCAAAGTAATTGATCACTTCTTGTTGGGCGGCTTTAAACTCGGCTGCATCCATGTAGTGCTCGTCCTTCCATTGCAAAATGTCCATGCGACCATTCCATCTTTCCAATACAGAGTAGGGCGATGTCATGCTGTGTTCGTCGTTGACAATGATGAGATTTCGTAGATTGACAGCGTGATAATGGTAGGCTATCCATTCAATAAGATAATGGTTGTCATCCATGACCAATATACAAGCGGAGACCTCGTCCGAAGAGGTACTGTCACGCTGCCAGTGGATTGATTCTTTCTGATTATGAAACTCCTCTTTGGGTGATGATACACCACCATTCATTGAAGATTGCCAAGGATGATTCGGAGATATCGGTGATATCGTAGTATTATGAGAGTAAAGTACTACCAGACTGATGGAATACAGTAGAATCAAGACGGCAAGCAGTCGCAAGCCTTTGGATCTGCCAACAAGTTTCAGGAACGTAGAACAAAGGCATCGACAAACTCCCAGGAGGCATCTCATCAAGGCGCTGAGAGCTCCCATCCTTCAACAACCAGATTCTTAGACGTAGAGCAGATGATATCGTTTTCTTATTCCAATCCCATGATGTTGAAAAGGCTGCTGAAGAGAAAGCGGTGGTAATGGTTTACTATTGCTTCAGTTTTTTGTTGCTCTGAAGGGTACTACGATAGCCTTTTCATTCAATGACTTTTATTATTGGTTTTTGCATTGCGCTTCATATCCTGATGATTCTTCTGCACAGCTGGTGGTTGATCATCATAATCATCGTCACCGTCCATCAAACTATACGAGATGGACGCAGCAACAGCAGAATTATCTCTAGAAAGCAATCCTATATCGCCAGAAAGCAGCGATGGCAATGTTGAATCCAGAATAAGTCCCAATGATGATGCGGAACGAAATGCAGGATTCCTCTATTCGGATGGTCAAAGTAATCCTCCGGACGATGTGGAGAATGCCACTATTGAAGACTCTGTGGTTCAACTTCCGCAGCAAGCCTTTCAGAATCGGCGCCAACTGATCGCTGTTCGGCTAGGTGCTGGTTTGCAAGTTATTGGGAGGGATTGCTTTGAAGGATGCCGCGAATTGGAGTCTGTGGAGATTCCAGAGTCCGTCACAGAAATTCGATCCTTTGCGTTTGCTGGTTGCTACAATCTGAAGGATTTATGTCTAAGGCAAGGATTGGAAATAATAGACACAGGTGCCTTTGTCTCTTGTATCTGGCTCAAGACGGTCAAGATTCCTTCGGGTATTCATCTCGTAAGAAGTCATGCGTTTTCCTTTTGCATTCGACTGACCACTCTGGACTTGCCAGAAGGTCTTCAGAATATTGCTCCCAAGGCCTTTCGACAGTGTATTTCTTTGATGACTGTTCGGATTCCCTCTACTGTGATTATCATCAAGATTTGCGCCTTTTTGGATTGCAAGAACTTGCTTTCCGTCGAAATGGCAGAAAATGGGCTGCAACGAATTGAAGCCAGGGCCTTTCAAAATTGCGAGGACCTAAGAAGTTTCTTTCTCCCTGCTACTGTCGACCGAATTGGTGAAGATGTCTTTGATGGCTGCACCAAGCTAAAGGAGGCTCTACCATCAGATGCTGGTGCCATGTTGGAAAGCCTTCGCCATCGTTTTGATGGGAAACCAATTCACAAGCTGGCCTACTTTCACTCGTTCCAAAATGTGGACACGGTGATGGATGCCATGACTGCCTTCTTTGCAGAAGAAGAGGAAGAGGGACCTCCCGATACGGACATCTTTCAAATGTGCCCACTGCACATTATCGCTCTGTCCTCCAAGCCTGATGTGGAAGTTGCTCTGCAACTAGTCCGACATTATTCGGACTACCATACGATGGAAGATGCCTGGGGCCGCTTGCCCGTAATCTATCTCTGTCAAAGTGCACCACCAAACTCGCTAAAGCTGGTGCAGCTTGTAGCCAAGGTCATTCTACCAGCCATACTGGATACTTTCCATTTGCAAGTTTGGGAGCGTCAAATTGCAAATTACATTTCCAAGATGGACGAATCCAACGACTGCCGAGCACGGTCCGCTCAGATCCAGCGAGTCCTAAGACTGGTGGAAAAGTACCGGAACAAGGAAAAGATGTGTCTGATCGAATGGACCATGTGGAAAACGAAGATGGATCAGCTCCATCCTTCCACCACCGAAGAAACTTTGGAACGACCGTCCAAGAGAAGTCGCCAATCGACTACCTCGTCGTCTCAAATGACACTGCCGTCAAATCGAATACAATCTCGAACGCTTTGTGGAGCAGACGTTGTAATATCCAATGTGGTACCGTTTCTAATGGCCGTTGAATAGTAATAATCAGATTCGAGCTAACATAAATGACAGGGATATATGGCTTATTCCTCCTACTATACTTATTTTTATTATCGCTTTCCTTTGGATGCAAATTGAGATGTACTAAACGGCATATCCTCTTGCCCAAGGCCCAACAGTAACGAGTGCCAAGGTTCGGATGGATTCTCGAGCATTTCCGGCATGGAATCCAACGCACTCGACTCGATTATTGGTACCGCAATGATCTGTGGCGATTGCTTGATCATGCGATATCGTTTGTCCAACCATCCCAAACTTTGCAACTTGGTCTTGACGGCCTTGGCATCCTTTGGTGCTACTGTCACGACATGTGTCATGGATGATTTCTTGTTGATAACATCACCATTATTGGCTGCAGCTACTGACTTGGATTCAGTCTTATTCTTGAGAAGGGCTGGTTGCGAATCGACGGATCGCATCTTTAGTCGAATGTGATAGGAGCTATATCAAACAAAAAAGTAAAGGTAGCAATGATTGGTTAGGGACCAACAAAGAAGATACATGACTGTTTACAATTCGAAAAAAATCCGTGTGGTTGTGGTGATACATACCTTGCAAAGCTGTGTCCAAACGCAAAGGAAGTTGCCCCACCGCCAATGAGAAGAAACTCATTCGTCCCAATCGAAACACTCGTGTGATGCACCAACGAGCCAAAGTCCAATGCCACATGTTCGTCGTCGTCGTCGTTCTTAGAATGCTGATACTCCAATGGTATCTTGGTGATGGAAATGCGGTCCCGATCCCCCGTCAAAAAGTATGATGCGAGTGGCGTCGAATCAACATCATCATTACTATTAGTATTGCCACCAGAAGAGGAAGAGGATGCCAGTCCACCAGAGACGAGCATGAGTGAATTGGAATTACTCGCCGCTGCTCCAAACCGATTTAGACCATTGATGCAAGACGTCGCTTTGTGGTGTTTGGAAGGATTGGTGGTAGTAGTAGTAGTAGTATTCGTTGCTGCAAGAAATGTCTTTTGAATGACTTGTACCGTTGAGGAAACCTTTCCCGTGGAGGAATCAATAGTAGTCTTTTGAATTCGAATGGCCCAAATGAGATTCTCCTCGTCCTTATGATTATTATTACTGTCTTTGCTGGACAGTCGTAGTACTCGACGCTTTTGAAAGGGTTCGAGCAAGTTGGTTGTGGATTGTAGTCCACCAAAGACGCAAACAGTACTACTATTACTGTTGTTGTTGTTGTTGTTGTTGTTGTTGTTGGGATCCTCCACTGCTAGTAGTACGCTCATGTGATGAAAGAGTGGTGTTGGCAGAGTAGGAACAAGACGTTCCCAGAACAGATAGGTTTCACAGAAATGCAAAATGTAAACCTCGTCCATGGCTCCCTCTTCCAAGTTGCATCCACCCGATATCAAAAATGATTGGTGGTTTGCATTATTCAGCAGTGCCACCATGGAATGACCCCACCTTGGTGTGGGAGGAGTCCCTCGAACATCCAAGGGTATTGCCAAGGAAGAAGATGCGGGATCAAACAAATAAATGTCCTTTCCCATTGGCTTGTTGGGACCCATTCGTCCACCCCACAATAGAATCATGAAACTTTTCTTTTCGCCTGTAGATGTTGTAGTAGTAGTAGCTGTTGTTGTTGTCGTTGTTGTTATAGCAAGCTTGACAGCACCCATTCCCTGACAGTCTGGAAGTTTGGGTACCCATGATACTTGCAACGGACCCAATTTGTTGTTGTTGCTGTTGCTGCTGTTGTTGTGATCATTAATCTGAATTTTTACAGGTTGCCAGTCGTCACCTGACCATTCTTCCTTTGAAAATTGACGACGACGCTGCAATTTGTAAATCTCATTGGAACGTCGAGCACTACTAGTAGTATTGTGTGCATTAGTATTGCTTTTTGGTCCAGTTCCATATCCTCCAAAGGAATAAATGGTGACATCATTCTCATTGTCATTGTCATTCTCATCATCATTGTCATCCGTGGACGTCGAGATTGCTATCGTCGCCGCACTCCACAAGTTCAAGGAGGGAATCTTGGTGGCCTCCATAATTGTAGGACCAATGCCGCCTATTCGAAAGATGGTAGATTCGATTCGGTCGTAAAGACGATCCAATTGACGCCAATTCAGTTCCAGTCGATCGTTGGCTTGCTGGGCCAGCGCTGTCAAATACTGCCGAGATGGTTTGAGGGGTCCGTGGTGGGGAGCCAGTGGCACACTGAGACTCAAGGAATGTCCCCGAATGGCGACCGTGACACGATTGTCACTGACCACCAAACCCGATTCCCGAAATCCCAATTCCAGTGCCACCTGCAACAATTGCTTTCCTTTGGAAAGGGAACAAGCGGCAATGTGCAAGAGCATGGGTTCCAATTTGAAGATCCATGGAATCATCATTGTTGTTGATGTTGTTGATGTGTCGGTTGTTGCTGCTGCTGCTGATGTAGTATTGTTGTCATGATTATTACCATAATTACCATAATTACCATCATCATCATGAGTATTATTCGGAAAACAATTGACCAATTCCGATGGTGCAATGGGATCATGACTAATGAGTAACCAGCCTCCTCTTCCTTTTCCACTTCTTCCTGTTGTTGTTGTTGTTGTTTTTGAAGCAGCAAAAGCAATAACAGAAGCATCATCAGGAGAAGTAGTAGTATTAGTATTAGTAGTACTTCCTTGCATGCCTGGATGACGTTCATTGGGATCAAAGAGTGACAATCGTCCCGAACAGGATGACAATGTGCAATAGGAGGTAGACCTTTTGTTGATCAAGTCGACCAAGGGACGAATGGGAGCATCCACGGAACCCTTGGGAGATTTGTCTCCTCCTGTTGCTGATGGTGGTGTCGTAGTAGTGGTCGTTCCACCATACAAGGTCTGAAGGGTCTTTCGCTGCAAGTCCACAAAGGAAGGCAGTAGGACTTCTTGATTGTGTTTGGAGTTGTTACTATCCTCATCCTCATCCCGTTCGACCAACCAATGAAGTGGGATTCGTCGTTTGTGGGAAGGATTATTGTAATGATGAATAGAGGAGGTTTCCTCATGAGAGGAGGAAGAAGAAGAAGAAGATGATGATTTGTTGCGTTCGGTCGTCATATTAGAGATGAATTGGTTGCTCGTGGCGTCATTGCACAATTATTAGAGATGCAAAAGTTAGTTTTTCGATTGATGCGAAATATTATTTGCCATCACATCATCATCATCACCAAGATTTATTATTTTCGCACGATTTTTGGTTTGGATGGTTCTGACCAAGGATAGATTCTGACATGACCGAGTGAGTCACGCCGTGGATTGAATGATGATTCGTTGGATTCTCTACTTATCGCTAACATTGTCACATACGACGTCCAGGATGCTTACGTCAGAGGCGTTTTCGTGCGCACATCTTTTTTCTACGTAACTTTCTGGTAGGAGTTAAGTAAAAGATCGCTCACGTATTCTGACACGTTAGCGTTCGACATCAATTCTTTCCTTCTCACGATCAAACGACAATACAAAATCAAAACAATCTCCCTCCATCCTCTGTCGTGCGTGGTATCAACTATTCTCATATCATTATTCTCAACTTCAAACAAAAGCAACAGCAAACAAAAGCAGACAAAACAAATCAATCAATCAATCAAGAACAACAATATGATGATGAATCTACTTTCCAAACCATTTGCTACCGTCTTTGTGACCACCTTTCTTCTTCTTTTGGCTTCATCTTCCTGCTGCCAAGCACTCACCTCGTCACCCACGGCAAACCGAATATCTTCCATCATGCCTCTTTATTCCGCTGCTTCTGCTGCTGCTGCCACAACGCTTGCACCTGAAGCTCCCTCCGTTACCAAGGTAACAAGAACATCAACAACAGCTCCTACCGTGACACCAGACAAAGTGAATGATAAGTCTGCAGAACAAAGCGATTTCAAAGGCGACGGCAGCCTGTGGGAGATTCGAATTTTGGACAATGACCATCACTTTGATTACCAAGTGGCGGAAATCCTCGTCAAGGTCGCCGAGTTGAGCGAACTTCAAGCCTTTCGAGCCATGCGAACGGCGGAAAAGCAAGGGAGTTGCAGCATTGGCGAATACGATTATGAAATGGCCGAACATTACACGCATGCCTTGTTGGACCATCAATTGGGTTGCGAAATGAATCCACTTGGATTCATGTAAATGCAATGAAATGAAATGAAGCGAAACGAAAGTTTGTTTTATTGTTTTATTGTGCAACAAAAAACACTGCCACCACCACCACCACCACCACTGCTAAAAGTGCATTCTCTCCAACACACAATCACACACACACACACACACAATCACACACACACTGTACATACAAACACACACAAACAAGAAAAAAAAGGGGAAGAATGTACGAACGTTTGTCAGCCAATGAGGCAAACTATGTAAAAATGAAACACTTACTTCACATCCATACCGGTATATATATTGGAACTATCATATAACATTATAACTTGTCTATTTATCGACAACTTACAAATATATCTATTATGTCTATTGCAGCTATTTATTTGTATTTTATCTGTACACCATGTTACATCTAGTATCGACCAGCGTTTGCAATCTTGTTCAAGGATCACCAAGAAAGAGAAGTACATGTGACACCACTATTTCTGCTCCACAAAGTGTCCGAGCGTTGGCTCGATTTCGTTGTTGTTCTTGTTGTTCTTGTTGTTTTCCTGGATCATGATCAAGTGGTAGAAATACTACTAATTCGTTCCTGAGTATTGCCTTCTTCTTATTCTTCCAAATGGCCAATTCCAAAAGCGACAATCGTTCCATTTGCAAATACCAATTGAGCTTGACTTGGATTTGTTCCATGTGTTGCACCCGTTCCGAACGTGTGGTACTCATTTGCAACAATCGATCCATGTCGTGTCTGACTTGAGAACGCCATGCGGCAAGGCCCAAGGCATTCAAACTGGGGGACAGCAAGGCTTCCAATAGGTATTGGGTCATGGCGGTGGATTCAAACGTCAGATTCATCGACGCGTACATGAGAGGATCACGATTCCATCGATCCTTTCCTTGTGAAACGAAGAAAGCAGAATTATGATTGGTATGGTTGAGGAGTAGTCGGACCATGGCTTGGCACAGTTCGAGGTTGGGTTGGGACGCAAGGGCCAAGACGTGCAGCGGTGTCATGCCCGAAATGTCTTCCGTCTGAAATGCCTGTGCTTGATCACCCTCCTGTGAAGGACGATGGAGGTCCTTTGATTGTTGTTGCTGTTGTTGTTGTTGTTGAAGCATACTCTTCCAACTGGACGAATCATGATCATCATGATTCTGATGATGATTCGAAGTGTTGTTTTTGTTGTTGCTGCTGCTGTCCTCGGATACTGCTGATATTGTCATTATCGATGACAAGTCAAACCCCTGATAGTAACACAGCTTGTGCAACGGATACAAATCATATCGATTTTGTAACGCTTCAAGGAAACGAAGCGTTCGACTGGCATCATTGTTGTTCACACCATTGGCATTGATACTATCACAATCCTCCATGGATAAAGCCTCGAGGAGACAGGTACATCCAGAAAAGCAAAAGTTTTCAATTACCTCCAGGGAATCTGGAAGCACAATGTTCCGAAGCTGATGACAATTCTTGAACGCTCTGGAACCTATTTTCCGGATACCATTTGGTGCGAGTTCGACGGAGTAGAGATTCTTGCAGTTGGACAAGAGACTGACGTCAATCACCTCAATCAAAGGAGGAACCTGAAAGTGCGTCAAGGATTCGCAGTTGGCAAAGGCTGCCGAACCCAAGACTTTCATTCCCTTTGGAAGTATAGCCTGCGAAAGCTTGGCACATCCCACAAAGGCACCAGATTCAATTTCTTCCAAGGTGGATGGGAAACAAACGTTGGACAATGCCTCACACATGAAAAAGGCACGGCTTTTGATGATTCGCAATCCCTCGGGCAATTCCACATGGCGAAGGTGTGAGTGTACAAAGAAGGACTGTGCATAGATCATTCGTAAGGAAGGATCGACCTTGACGTGTGTCGCATCTTGAGGAACATCTTCGTCACCATCGTATAAGAATAAGATCTCGGGTATTTCCTCATGATGATGATAATGGTGGTGGTGGTGGTGATGGTGATGATCTGCTGCTTCAGTTCCTTGATCCACAATAGCATGGTCAGCCATGAGATTATCCATACTCTGTCAGTTACTCTATTGAAATAGCAGCTTTTTCAGTAGCAGCATGTCAAATGGGATACGCACGAGGGGATTTCCAAAAGTAATTGAAAGGATCAACATTGAATATTTGCAAAGGCGCGGTCTCATCGTTCTGCTGTTTTGGCATTTGTAAAGCGCCTAAACAAGTACCAACCAAACCTTTCAAAAATCTATGGTAGTCCCCAGTCGCCCAGTATCGCCAGCCTTTTTCAGAAGTGATGGTACCGCTACTACCGCTATACGCTCCAAGAACTCCAACCAGAACAAGCAACAAGACGAGGAGCAGCTCACTTCCAAAAGAATAGAACTAACAACAACTGAGTACCTTCTCAACTGTCACCTCGATCACTTGGGCTATCAAAGAGGCATAAGGGTGCGATTGTACCACAAACCAAGCAGCATTGTGAAGGCGCTGTGTGGTTACGATTACAGTTTTAATTGTCATATCCCGATTAAAAATGGTGATTGAAGTGTGAAGGCACGTGTCCCAAGTATTCTATATCTTTTTTAATAATAGCACTTGTTTAACGGTGCCCGGCCTCTATTCTGATCATCACAATAAATCGGATTCGCGAGATTTTTGAAAACGGGAATTTCGATTCTGTGCTGGCAATCTTTTAACGCGAAGTCTAAGGAAAAGTAAATAAAGACAGCGCTCTACTTGAACATGATGGTCACTCAGCGAAATTCTCCTCCACAAATTGTCATTTTCTAGTCACACTCTGCGGCGACGGGGAGACCGGAGAACATGTGGTAAAAAACTTACATCATCTTATTTCATTCTTCACAGCACAAAATATTGCTGACTGGTGACGGTAGGTACAATATTTTATCCCTACCATTTTCCAAAAGAAACCATGAGCTCTTTTGATCGAAATTTTCAACCAACATCAAGTTGTTTTGGCTTCGTTACCAGCCAGCAGTCGTCCAACGATGCTACATCATGGAAGAAACGCGAGGGAACGGGGACAATCGATGGAATGCTATCTGAAGCCTTGAAAGACCTCACGTTTGAAGAACGACAGCAACAACAAGAAATCCTCCATGGTGTCCAAGGTCAAATGCGAGAAGAAGAAAATATGGTTCAGAATACTCTGCAAGATCTTGACAAGTACTTGAACAACACGAAACGTGGCACTTATTATGAGACAGCTGAAAGCATGAACCCCGACTATGTCCGTGCAAGGGCCTTCCGGATAATGTTCCTTCGTGGGAATAGGTATGATGCCAAGGCGGCAGCGCAGCAAATGTTGAAATTCTTTGAGCAAAAGCACAAAATCTTTGGCGACGAAAAACTGGTCAAGGATATCACTCTCGACGACTTGGATGAGGACGATATAGCATGTCTAAAAACAGGAGCCTCTCAACTTTTAGGTAGGGACTCTGCGAATCGGCAAATACTTCTACAAGTCCCAAGTTTGAGAGCTTTTGCAAATCATCAAAACGAATTGAGAGCCCTTTATTACATTTTGATGACCGCCTCGAGGTCACAAGAAACCCAGATCCGGGGCTGTGCTGCCATCCTGTATACTGTTGGTGATCATAAAGATGCAAAGAAAGGTGTAGGATACTTGGATAATATGCGCCTAACTATGAGTCTTCCACTCTACATGGCTGGCAACCATGTGTGTGGAGACAGGGATACTGCCGAATCTTTTCTATGGAGCGTGGCTGTCAAAATGTTGCCAGCAAAGAGACGCGCACGACTTCGAATGCATTTTGGTTCTCATACAGAGTGTCAGTACCTGTTGTCAACTTATGGTATTCCATCCCAGATGCTTCCCTTCAGGCCTGGTACTTACATGGTAAACTTGGAAACTCACCATAATTGGTGCCAATCGTATCTTTTGATGGAGAAACAGAAAAGTGGTCATGTTCCATCACCATTGGCTGTGACTCAAATAAATGCTAATGATGTACTTTATGTGGACAGGAAGAAGAATAACAACATGGGAAACCAGCGCCTTCGAGCTCTCATAAAGGAATTTTCATCGCAATACGATGCTGGATCAAACGAAACGAAGAAGCTGATGGTGGATGCTTTATTAGGCGAGATTCGCAAGGCAGGTGGTCGTTTCTTGAAGCAGCAAGCCAATTGCACTTCAGAACGGCAACTTGTGTGGGAAGAGCTAAGTCTCGAAGAAGCGAGAGCAAAGGTGACCCAGCTCTTCCGAAACAATCGTCGACGGCCAGAGGCGTCAAGAGACAGAATTCATGGCGGATTTATCATTTCAGACTTCCCAAGACCGAACGATGTGGTATTTGGTAAAGGTGCACGGAGTCCAGGAAGCGAGTTACTGCAGCGTCTAATCAAGAATCGTTCTCATGAGTACGATTCGTTGGACCGAGGAATGAAGAAAGATTTAGTGGATTCCATTCTACACCAGATTAAGGAACAAGGAGGCCGATTTTTACAACCGACCGAAGTGTTTGGGGAGTTTCTGGCAGTCACAGACGATATGGCACGGGCACGCATATCCAAGTATTTCAGAAACAATCGGCGGTCTATCAATAAGACTGCGGGGCAATCAATTAGCAGCACCACACGGTAAGCAACGCATGATCTAGAAATACTATACCACTTTATCTGTACTGTATAGGATGTATGAAAGTGACATTTTATGAAATACATGCAGTGTGTTATCGAAGTCATTGAAACTAGTTACCTAATAAAGTTGCTAGTTGGATACGCCTGCCTGCCTGACTTCTAGTTCTCTGCTACTCGTAAAGTCGACGGTCTTCAGTAGAGCAAAGAAGCCTTGAGCGTCCTGTTCGTACCGGTAGATGGAGTTTCGTTATACCGCTAAATTCAAAATAGGAGGAACGGACGAACAAACCACAGTTCACTGTGAGTTAGTCTATTAATCAACCTATGTTCCATGCAGTGCTTTCGCCATCCTTGAATACGGTCTAGCGCAACATAAATTCTTATTGTAAGATTATTTATTTCGGTTTCTTGCCGTTGCTGTTGCCACCCCCACCACCGTTGCCGCTGTTGCCCGGCGGAGTATTTGTAGGCAGCAATGATGGGGCACTTGTAGGTGGTGGAGTTGGAGTAGGTATAGATGATGGTGCACCGCTTGGTTCACTACTTGGATTGAATGTTGGTGCACTTGTGGGTGGCGGCGTAGGGGTAGGTACCGATGATGGTGCACCACTTGGCTCACTACTCGGATTGGATACTGGTGCACTTGTAGGTGGCGGCGTAGGGGTAGGTACCGATGATGGTGTACCACTTGGCTCACTACTCGGATTGGATACTGGTGCACTTGTAGGTGGCGGCGTAGGGGTAGGTACCGATGATGGTGCACCACTTGGCTCACTACTTGGATTGGATGTTGGTCCACTTGTGGGTGGTGGCGTTGGGGTAGGTACCGATGATGGTGTACCACTTGGCTCGCTACTTGGATTGGATACTGGTGCACTTGTGGGTGGCGGCGTAGGGGTAGGTACCGATGATGGTGCACCACTTGGCTCGCTACTCGGATTGGATACTGGTGCACTTGTGGGTGGCGGCGTAGGGGTAGGTACCGATGAGGGCCGATCTCCAAGCAGCCCTTTCCACACTTCTACCTTTGCATTACCAGTGGCCGCAGCAGTGTCAATAGATGTTACCAAAACTGTTACCGACTCTGCAGTACCAGCCCAGGCGGAAAATGTCATAGAAGCACCTTGACTAAGATCTCCTATCAAAAATGTCTTTGCTGCACTATTGGTTGTCTTGGTCGTAATTGTGACTCGATTGTCAGCCTCAGTGGTACCGTCGTTCGCTCCCACCGCGTGATTGAAGATGAGATAGTAGTCCTCCTGCGAGTTGACAAGTTTCAAGACAACATTCTCGCTAGCCAACACATTTGGAACTCGGTCGGCTCCAACTAGAGTTCCATCAAAATTCGTCGCCAATGGATCGATCTCTAGGTTGTATTGAGTGTACCAACCAAGTTGCCACGAGTGAGCACCATTGAAACACATTCTGTTTCCTTCAGCGACATCATCACCCCTTCCGTATGTAGAGCCCATGGCCCCAGTCAAGTCTCCGTACGTAGCAGTGCCTTGTGATGCATGTCTGTAGGAGAATTAAAAAGTGAATAGTATGAGAACCTAGGATCATCAACTCGATGAATAATACAAAAACGGAAGCAATAGAACGACTCACTGAAGTCTCCAATTATGTCCCAACTCATGCAATTGAGTGACTTCATTGGCACACCATTTATCGCCATTAAACACACTGACAGACCCTCCGATATAGGCATACGCGAGCCAGTTGGTCTGGCTTGTGTCTCCATTGGAATAGGACCCTTTGGGCAAGCACAACATGACATTGTCAAATAGAGAATCAAGCCTGTCGACAGAAAAAAGACTCTTCAGCTCTTCGACAGCAGCATTCTCGAGCGTTGTATGAGTATTCCCAACGGCATTAATGGGCAGTTGCAGATCCATGACTCCGTCCTGCACATCGTTGTCGAATGTGACGATGGTCTCTTCCGTTCTGCCGCAAATACAGCATTCCGTCTTCGCCGTTTTGGTGGCTACAGTAAGACAGGAAACGTAAGTAAAAGTCAGTATCAGGACTGGAGGCGACAGATCTCCCAGCGACCAATCATTGCTTACCGTCAACAGTGGGGAATATTTGTATGGCGTCACCATAGCCATAGCTATAGCACAAATCTCCCGGCGTACTAAATCGGTAGCGGGTGAACCAGTCACAGTTGTAAGTAGTATCGGGATCGCTGCGTTGAACATCAAAGATAGCGTCCACGTTGTCCTGACACCCTACATTAAAACTGCCAGTTCCAGAGCCCGGATTGATGGTGGCAACGTTATTGGAACACCCTTCCACAAGGCTTTTCAAGTTAATGGTATCCCCGCTTCCTGTTGTTCCAAAGAAATCGCCACTGATTTCTGCCTTCTGCTTTGTCAAGGAAGCATCAGAAGTGGTCACTCGCACCACTAGAATTGACAGATCGCCAGTTGGAGAAGAGAGCCTTCTTCGTTCACCAATGTCTTCTGGATCGGCTTCCCCAAATGTAAGTTTGTTGTTCCCCGAAATGACCAACTTTTGCTTGGGACTACCTTGAGCAAAGATGTTGTTAAAGCGAGCTCCTTGTGCAAGTAGGGTGGTACGGCCACTTTGAATGTTTGGATTGGCTTTCAATACAAATTCCATTCCTTCTACAGAAAGGGTTGCGTACTTCCATTTGCTCCCAGCATTCTTGGCATCTGGCCCAATGACTTCACACATCCATTCGCTGGTATCCGAGCCATCTTCGTATTCCACAATTGCGTTGTACAGAGTACAGGGCAAGTTTTGTTCGTTTTCTTTGAACTTTGCGTATAATCGGAGTATAACGGCAGCATCAATTACGGTATGGTGAGAACAAAGCTGAAGCCAACAGCAAGAGAAGACCAAGCGCATGTGATTCTTCTTGTTCTAGCCGACGACACACATACCTTTGACACAAGACCTGGAGGGGTGTTTCCGAGCCTGGATTGTGCTGCGCCCAACGACAATAGGATCATAAGAGATTGCATCATCATTGTCATTCTAAAAAGTTGCCTTGTCTATTTTGTGGACTCTACATGTTGGCTTCGAAAAATGCATACAAGTAGAGCGAGCCTTTTCGTGTGGCGAGTGAAGACCACCAAAAATCTAACAGAGAACTCATTTAACGCTAGAGTTTAATCGCTCCCATAGAGAACATTTGTACTCGTGAATACTAGCATTGGGCATATCTGTTTTCATTTTTGCATTTAACAGGTCAATTTCGAAACGTAGTTTGATTCACGAACGACATGTGCGACACTTGGGCAAGATTTGGCTTAAGTTCTCGCTGGCGCCACCATTAAAGGTGGACTTTAATGGGAGGGTAGAACGCCGCTCTTTCTATTTATTTTGGTCTTGCTCCAAAACTCTCGGCACAATCCACTCGACAGAAACTATCCCAAGTGATCAAATCAAGGGAATCAAGGGTTGACATCAGATATATAACAGATACTCGTATTCTAGGTATTTAGTCGTGGTGTACCAAAAAACATAAAATGGATTTCCTCGAATTAGCGGGTACAGCACTACGATACTCATACCGGTACGGTCGTAGCAATTTTATATGAAACCGAACAAGAAGCATCTCACAAGAAGTTGTGTTGGCCCTACCAGCGCCTACGATACGATTTGCTATTACTTCTTCTATATAGTATAAATACAGTAGTAGTAGATAGAAGATGATGTAGCAGTGCGATCCAAATATCATGAAAGGGTCAGAGGAGGACGAGTGTCCTCAAGGAAGCTTGCCAGCATGATGATTGGACCATCCTCCTCACCAGGCGGCAGTACTGGTACCAGACCATCAGCCAGACCATGAAAAGGATTGAGAGGTACTGCTGCTCATGTAGTGCTATCATCGCTCTCTTATTGCCATAACAAATTAGGTCGATGCAGTAGAAGTATTGAAGGACTACTTATATTCGGAGACAACAAGAATATATACATATATACCGGTAGCGCCGTTCTTCTTTTTTTGGGGCCAGATCACCATGCTGGTGTTGTTGGCTCATTGGTTGTTTGGGCCAGATGGATGTTCTTGTTGGCGGAAAGGAAATGCTCGAAGGTGGCAACAAGGGCAGTAGTGGGAGGTGGTGCGCACACTCCCTGCTCATAGAGGTACTCGTATAGAAGTAGAATTAGTAGTAGGCCTAGTAGTAGTAGTAGTACCAGTCAGCCAGATGATGGCTCTGTAGCTACTATCGGTTCAACAAGAAGACCACTCCTTCTTGTTCTACAAGTAGTATGCTATCTACATGCATTGGGCGGTGTGATACAAGAAAGTTGAACCATGCCCCATCAATCAATTTTAATTGAAATACATTACACACAAATACACCACATACACCATTAATTCATAAATTCATTCATACTGTAGTAGCAACTAGCTAGGACTAGAGTAGAGTGACATGCATGCCACAAAAGATACCAAATATTTCCCATTTGGCGAGTGCCGGCGTGCGCGAGCGAGCGAGAGCCAAACTGCAAGTGCAATCATCCCGAATCGGAAGCCAGAGGAGTGAGTGAGTCTGATCATGCAGTAATGCATGCACAACAAAACAGAAACAGTAACAACAAGAACTTGTCTTGTCGTTCCCAACTCAACTCAACGAAACAAATACACAAACAAATACAAAACATAATCATGGGCTGCATGTCATCCAAACCCGCCGGAACCTTGACCATTTACTTGGACAAACTCACCCATTTGAGTGATGGAGATTGGATGGGCAAGACGGATCCTTATGTCACCTTCGTGGTCGAACAAGACAATTGGGTCTTTGATCACACCATGGGCAAATGCACATCCACCAAGAAATCGAATGACTTGAATCCTGTGTATGGAGAAACCTTTACCATTCCAGTGTCGTCCCTCAAGAATTTGGTGCTCAAGGTCAATGTTTATGACGATGACATTGGATTTGACGACAAGGTGGGTGCCTGCGAAATCAAGGTGGACGATTTGATCAAACCCAACCAAGAGCCCAAAGCGGTTACTAAGGTCGTTGATGAAAAGGCGGGAAAATGGTTCTCCAAGGATTCCAAGATTCATTTGAAGCTTTCGTATACCGAGTAAGAAGTACGAAGGAACGAGGAAGGAACCAAACAAAAAACGAACTGAATATATGTCAAAAGGGAAGGAATCAATCGTCTCCTGGATGTGATGAAAAGAGAGTGGCCGGTCCTGTGGCCTTCAAAATACGTACTGTAGCAGCCATCATCCCAGCCAGTTGAGACAGGACCTTCCACTTCTAGTAGTGCGGATACTAGTATAACTAGTAGTAATAGTAAATTGTTGTTATTGAAATTTGTAGGTATTTGTTGGATTGTGACAGCATGACTCTTTATTCTCTCGCCTATGAATCAATGCGCCTCCCTTCCATATTGGAAATTCTAACGGTCAGACTATAACCGTGCTTATTGACCGTGCTGGTGATTCGCCAACCAATTTCCGCGATATTTAGTTCGAATCGCCTATGTCGACATCAAAAATTTCTCACAAAATCAACCCAATGTCGTTGTAGAACACCACAACTTCTGTACCTGAGCATCGCACTCACAACATGGACATTTCAACTACCTACAAACCGAATTATACCGATGTCGATACACCCAGAGGGAGGAACATGGAACATGTATCATTTGACTTTCCGGAACTTGATGATGATACCTGTTCGCCACTCCCACGCCGAAAAGATGAGAATGCCAACGACTTCATCCTCATGTCCTCTCTACTCATGATGCTCGGTGGAGTTGCAACTCATGCTGCAAAGGTAACTGGACATAGTGCAGAATACTTGTTGCGCATGTTGGTTACAACATTGAAAGAAAAATGGAAACGAACCGAAACACACCCTGTCATTGGACAAGAACTCTTCTTTGAATGCCAGAAGCCGATACATGCATCACAAGAAGTACCACGAAGATGACGATCATACAATTTCAACGGCAACTACCACCTCCAGTATGACGGCAATCTCAAAGGAAGACCACGATAGAGCTGTCGAGATACTGAGAACAGACCTTGGATCTCAGGTCAAATTACTTCAAACAAAGAATGATTCCCAGGGTCATTACAAAACACAGAACCACATCCTTCAAACAAAGCTTGATACCCAAGCCGAAATTTTACACGATAAAATCATGCAGGCAAATCTCTTGCAGGATAAAGTCCGGAACATGCAAGAAGGATATGCAGCAGACGGAAAGTGAGAAGTACTGTGAGTTGAAGCGTCAAGTGCAAGAGCAACAAGAACAAGCTGCTGCTCTTGAAAATTCCAACAAGCAGCTACATAAACAACTTGAGATGCGAAATGAAGAGGTTTCAAAACTGGACAGGCAACTAGAGATGGAGAAGGCTGATAAGTCTAAAATGATGAAAGCGATGAATTGGGAGTTCCAGAATCTTGACTGGGATGATAACTCATCAGTGGCCTCCATGTCAGTTGCCTCGGTCGCTCTTTCCCAAAAACACAAACAAGTGCGAGACCTTGAGTCTCAAAACAATCACTACCGATTGCGAATGATCAAGAAACAAAAGATATGGGGAAAAGAACGAGCCAAGATGACAGAAATGGGGGCAGAAGCGCAAAAATTGAAAAAGTTGGTAGAGTCTGAGAAAGCAAGGGCCATGGATATCAAACAACAATGGAAGCAGGAGGTCAAGAGGGCTGAAAGTAAAAGTCAAACGACCGAGAAAGCCTTGGCTGCTGCCCAAGGAATAGCTGAGCAACAAAAGTGCGAGATTGAGAAGTTGGAGAGAAAGCAACAAAAGATCAAAAAGCAATTGACAAAGGAGAAGGAACAATTCACAGAAGCTCAAAAGGCTCTCGAAATTGTGTGTCATGCTCACAAGCAGACCAAACGCAAGTTGGAGGGGGCGGAACTTTCTCTCAAGCAAGCCAAAAATTGCTTGCATGAAGAAAGGCAAGAGATGACCAACACGCGAGATGCTTTGCAGTCTGCAAAGTCTACGCTACAAGAAATGAAGCGCAAGGTTGAGCACGACCGGGATTGTAACCGTAAGCTATTGGATGAGAAGACGAACCAAGCACAATCTTTCAACAACAAAATTGAAAAGCAGCATCAATAACTTTCTTGACAAGAAAGTCAGATCAGTCAAATCGAGAAACTTCATAAGAAGGAACAAGCCCGGGTGAAGAATCTTCATGTCGAGCAAACCAGCACCAAAGATGCTCTTGCCCGAGCCCAACAAGAGGTCGAGGGTCTCCTTTTGGAAATTGATGAACAAAAGACGATCATCACAAACCAATCGAATGAAATTCAATACATGCAACAAATGATCGATGGCAAAAGCGCTCGTTGCCAGAAGCTTGAAGCTGCCAAGTCAAAGCTTCACACCACGCCTACATCAAGTCCTTGGAACTCGAGTCCAACGGCTTTCAGGCAGTTCTTGCCAGTAAGGACACAAAGATCGAGAACTTGGAAATCATACATACAGAGCAGCAGAAGGTTGCAAACAACCTCGTTCAAGATGTGTCTTCATTGGTAAGCACACTTGCTGCAGCCAACACTACCATTGAGGATTTGGAAATGAAACTTGATATGGATGCTTCCAAGTTGCTACAACAATCTAGCGCTTTGAACATCCTCGAAAAGGAATGTGCATCTGAGCGAGAGAAGAGAGTGGCGTTGCAGAAGGAACTCTCCGATTTATCGTACGGTCTCAATGAGAAGAAGCAAGAGTTGACTACTCACGAGATGAAGGTTCATTGTCATGAGGACGAGTTGGCGATGAAAAAGGAGGAAATCTTTGCAGCTGAACGACACCTAGCCAAGGAGAAGCAACGATCAGAAACACTCACAGCAGACTTGTTGACACTGCAGAGTACCGTGGAAGCAAAGGAAAACACAGTAAAGGCTCTTCTCAAAAAGGTTCAGCAACAAGATGATACGATTGAAGATCAAAAGAATCAGGTTAAGGAGATAAAGCTCCTAAACAATGAAGAGCAAGAGAGAGCAGCAAAGATCCAAGAGCAACTGCCCCAACTCTTCCAACTCATCAAGGCAGAGGAAACCAAGAGCCTCAATTGCAGACAAACTTCACGAGGCTGCTGTCAAATTAGAACGTGAGGAAAAGAAAGTTACCGCCCTCAAGGACAAGATTCAGATGCTTTCAGAAGTTGTCAAGACAAAGCAGTGCAAGATCAATGCACTAGAAAACTCTTTGATGGAAATGTTTTAAGAGAACCGACAACAAAGAGGACAGGACAGCAGACGATACTAGACTTACAAGCCTTGCTACCCTGCCCACACCCCCTTTGTTGTTTTACATGTACAGTTGTGACTACTTTTGAAAATATGCCCTACCTTGGCCCTCTACTACGTATAAACACCACCAACAGAAGGTAAAATAGCCTTTTTTAAAAAATCTTTCAATGACAACTGGACTCTCCACCCACTCTCCACCCTGCTGACCGTATAGAAAGGGTGGGAGAGTGATTGAGAAGAGGAATTCCGGATTCTGGTAGCTGTTGAAGAATCTCAAATACAACTACCCTACATGAGACAAGTACCAACTTGAAAGAAGAGAAGAAGAAAGGAGTGACTTTTTTTTGACACAAGTGCCAGCACCATCCAGTTACAGCTTTGTCAAGGAGCTTACAACTTGATTCAATGTGGACCTTGCAATAAGACACAACCAGA
>CAKOGP040000668.1:196601-263965 GCA_933822405.4 Cylindrotheca closterium | reverse complement strand
GATAAAGAGACCAACACAAAGATTGCGCAGTTGTTCCGAGAGTTTCGTAAACGGAAGTAAAAATGACCGTCACCTACCGTAGGTAGCGACGAACGATGGTGGCCCTGTGGTACCAGCAGCCGAATATATCCGGAAATTTGATGTAAGAAGTGCTTTTTAGTCGTACTCCCATTTATGATAGTCGTACTCCCATTTGTGATAGTCGTACAGAGCAGCACATACACGGTGCCGGCTCTGTGCTCTACAGTCGAATATAAATAGGTAGTGTATGGTACCAGGTACCGGTACCGCGGTACCATTTTATCCTATTTCCGGAAGTTTGATCTGACAATCCTCCGTGAGACATACTCCTCCTGTGCTCGTCGAATTTATCCGAACAACATATTATATATTATCAAATATAGGTTATGGTGCTCTACTAGATGTCACATTCTCAATTCGAGCGATGATCGACTACAGACATCATCCTTCTTCTTTTGAGATTTCCGTTTTCGACCGTCTATCAACTTTACTTTGTCTTTATCATTCTTCTGGTGGGATACTGCTGTCACAACATATTTTACGTTTTATTATAAGAAATATTGTCCACCTCACACCCGAACAAACGGAGCTGGTTCAAAGTTCACTGTTTGCATCAATGAACAGGTTTTTTGCTGAGGCAGGGACCCCCCGCAACTCGTCTATCGACCGACCGTTTCCGAATTTCACATCTCCGACTTCTTTGACTACTAAATAGTTTTCAATACACCCCTGGGCCGGGGCATTGTTGTAGCAAAATATTGTTTTTGATTGGTTTCATGTTGCAGTGACGTGTTTCGATTTCTTTGATCGGTGATCGGTTTCGTGTCGCAGTGACTTGTTTCGATTTCTTTGATCGGTTTCAAAATCATTTGATCTGTTTTGTGTCGCAGTGACTTGTTTCGATTTCTTTGATCGGTTTTGCTTGATCTGTTTCGATTTCTTTGATCGCGGTTTCAAAATTTCGTGACATCATTTTTAATTTTAAAAACTGCGACGTATACGATAGCCACATCATACTCGGATGGAGCCTTGCGAGTCTCCGCATGATATTATCATCAAATCAGTCTCTTTCATGGACGAGCCGCCCATCAACCATCTTGCTACTCCATCGGAGATGATGGAATCTGGCCTTGCTCTGAAGGGCTACAGCGAAAGGCAAATCAAGCGTGCCAAGTTTCAAACACCACTTCAGAGTTTCTCCCTGCACTGCAGTTTGGGTGTACACCAACACGCAAATCACCAACATTGCAGGCGCAAGGATCAAGGGAGGAGTACTTGACCCTAATATTTCTTGATTTGACGACTGTACTATCTACGAAAGTACCTATCCAAAGATGAGCTGACGTCCCAGTTCGACTCCAACTATTATTGGGTAAGAGAGAAAGATTGTGGAACTGCCCTCGGAGATCGAGGCTACAACAGAGAGCCAAAGCACATGAACACCTACAACACACACGACAATGCTGGTGTCAGGCCCTTCAAGAGTCGAGCTCTCAAGAGACACGATAATTTCTACAGTCTGTTGAAGCAAAACAAGATCTTGGAGATGCGATTTTGACACAACGGAGATAGATTTGCTTCAGCTTTTGAGGCTTGTTGCATCTTGGCTCATTATCTGATCACAAGAGAGATGTCATTATACGATATTATGATCGAGGATGCTGTAGAAACTTATGAAGGGGATAAATAGAAACTGTCTTGAGTAGGGCCCCTAATTGTATTTACTTTGCATCTCATTCTAGTAGTCATCTTTACCCTCTTCATCTCTTGGTTCAGCATATTGAGGTAGTTCGTCTTCATCCTCATTATTGTGATTGTCGTCTTTATCCTCTTCTTCAAGAACTATGCCATGCTGCGTTGTTGGAGGTTCTTGATGAATCTCGCAGGATCTCAGCTATGGCACCTTTCCTTGGTCAAAGGTTTTTCTTCCTTGCCATTTTTCAAGGTCTGAAACTCGTATTTGTGAGGTTTGCAGTGGTCCATACGTTCGATCCTACTGTACGCTGTAACATTTGTCATCTTGAAGGATTTTGCTTTGATCGACATGATTTTCAATTTATTTTGTGACTCATTTTTTTGACTTGATTCGATTTCTTTGATCGGTTTCAAAATCGTTTGATCGGTTTCTTGTCGCATTGACTTGTTTCAATTTCTTTGATCGGTTTCAAAATCGTTTGATTGGTTTCTTGTCGCATTGACTTGTTTCGATTTCTTTGATCGGTTTCAAAATCGTTTGATCGGTTTCTTGTCGCAGTGACTTGTTTCGATTTCTTTGATCGGTTTCAAAAAGTCGTTTTAATTTATGAGGGGCTCCCTGCTGGCGGGGGGGAAGACCTGTGCGTAGTAATCGCGTCCGACGCTAAAAATTCGGTGGATGGACAGACGAGTTGCGGGGAGTCCAGGCCATCGTATAATAATCGGATATATCCGAAGTCCGAATTTCGGATCAAAGAATAGTATGATATTGAAGTTATTTTGGCCTTTATGGCCTCCTCATAATATCAGGAACGGCCGGGAAAATCAATATTTACTCCCAAGAATTGTATGCTAAATTTCTATTTCCCGGCCGTTCAAGTTCCTACTCACTTTCACTGACGTTTCTATTTTTTCACTGACGTTTCCATTTCCATTTTACAGTCGGTGATTCCTCTTGTTCCCGCATGAAATTCGACACGCATCATTCCAGTATCAAATTACAAGAAAATAACGTGTCATATCGGTATGCCACCATGATTTCAGCACCATTTTATCAGCATTTCACGATCATATCATTATCATCATGAACCATCAGAACAGATCATCATCACTATCGTCCTGTCTTTCACAATGCAACTTTCTTGGTACGTCCAATCAACATTCAACACCCAACATTGAAGAAAGCCAAGAATATACCCGGCAGGAAATGAAAGACTCAGAAGGTATGCTTGCAACGGAACTGAACAAACTGAGTTTGCAAGAAAGAAATGAGGCCCTAGAAGACATTCATTGTGTCGGACATGACCTGGAGGAAACACCCGAGCTTGTGCAAGAGATACTTGCGAAATTCGATCAAACAGTTCAACGGCAACAAAAACAGGATCCCACCTACCAAGAGGTGGCAAAGCGGCATCGAGCATACGTTGAAGATCCTTCCTTTCGCTTGAAGTTTCTCAGGGCTAATATGCACAATGTTGGCAGAGCAGTAAGTCAAATGTTCCACTTCCTTCGAAACAAGGCCAAGTACTTTGGCAACGATTGCGTGGGTCGTGAAATAACTTTTGATGACTTGAATGAGGAGGACCGACAACTGTTACTGTCAGGAAAATATCATATCCAAAAGGATAAAGATCGAAGCGGCAGAGTCGTTATGTACTCGATCCCGGAGCTTATTGGTGGCGCCAGTGCGGAATCCTATTGTCGAGTTGCTTACTATGTCTACTTCAACATTCTCATTCCGATCCCAGAAGTGCAGATGAAAGGAGTAAGTGGATGCATCCAGCCCAGTCGTCGCTATTTCACTGTTTGTGTGTCCACCTTTTCTCAACTCTCGTTGATCTCATACTAATATCATTGGCTCGTCGTCCTTTCCAGCTCGTATACGTTTTATACGACATTTCGAAGAAAGAAAAGCGGCCTACAATGCCACACATCAACTTGACAATGGCAAGCATCGACATGATACTAAGCCTTCCTATCCGGTTCTCAGCGACACACTATTGCCTAAAGGCACGCCAAGAAAAGCTTGGTCCATTCAATTCAGTACTAAAAATCGTATTCAAAGTGGTTGGGGATTATTCTTACTGTAAGGTGAGGAGTCGTATGCATTATGGCAGTGACACCGAGTTGCAGTACCAACTTCGGAGCCACGGCATCAACGTCGACTCTATCCCCATCGATGCGGAGGGCACTCTTCGTGAGGATATTCGAAATGATTGGCTCTACGAGCGCCTTGCTGGGATGGGACGGAGTAGCATTTTTCCTGCATTGGTATCAGCAGGAGGATCCAAAGGGGCCATTGCAGTCAATCATGACGCAGAAACGTTGGTAGGCAATGCTGTTGCTCATGGAGCATCAGGTAATAATGTGGAGAAGTATTCGCCCATCATACCTACCGACGGCGACATCTTGCTCGGACGAGGCCGCTTGGTCCAATACAATCCAGGCAATATCCACTTTCGAGGGCTGGCTTTCAAGTACAGGGATGCCTATGACACTGCTCCTGGACTCAGGAGAAAAGAGATCGTTTCTGAGGTCAGTGGTATCATTAGTTCCGAGGGGAGGCGGTTTCTGAAGCAAATAGACAGTGGCGTGTGGGTGAAGAGCAATGATAAAGAGACCAACACAAAGATTGCCCAGTTGTTCCGAGAATTTCGGAAGTTTAAAAATAAATGAATTTTGAAAAATAACGCGTTTTTTCGACCCATAGCATACAGGCATTGTAACAAGGTTTATTTGTTGATCGCAGATCGGCAATCATACGTAGCTGCTTGTTTATATGGTATGAGCATTTGCAATACTATGCATATACTGTGTACTGTGCTATCTGTAGATTTGAATGTATCAATCATTCGACCGACTGGACTGTCCAATATTGTCGACTGACTCCATCGACTGCTATACCTGCCTCCCAACGCTTTTTGATGGCGAAGAAAAGCATTCCGCATGACGCGCAACTTCTTGACACCTCCGCTTCCCATCAATAGACAACGGAAGATACGTTGCACTTACAACAAGCATAATATCCATCCAAGCAACGCTGGCTTGTAACAACACACACAAACACCGTTTCTCATCATCATTATCATTATGTGGATGTCAAAATCTTGGATCCGAGCGTCGTCGTTCTCCAGCAGCACCAAATTTGCTCGACTTACCTCAGGTAGTACTTATTCCATAGGTCGTGGTGCTGTTGCCAATAGTAAACAAAGGCACCCCGATCTCAAACGATTATCTAGCAGCTTGGTCACTGCTGCCAATGATACTACTGTCACGATTACAGACAAGCAAGGGAACACACCACTCAAGCGCCAGCAGCCTTCGGCGTCGTCAGTTCGATGCATGTCCTCTTCCGAAATGGTCGACGAACCACGAGAATCCATGGCTTTTGATGTCTTGATTGTCGGTGGAGGACCGTCGGGATTGTCGGCCAGCATTCGTCTCAAACAATTGAATCCTGAATTGAGCGTGTGCGTGATTGACAAGGGATCCGAAATTGGAGCACACATTTTGTCGGGCAATGTATTTGATCCCAAGGCTCTGCACGAACTCTTGCCCGATCTAAAGGACAATTGGACTGAGGAATTCCAAAGCAGTCAAGGAGCCAATGCGACGGCCGTCAAAAAAGATGAATTCAAAGTATTGACAGAGACTGGTTCCTATACCATTCCCAACATCTTACTTCCAGGTCAACTTCACAACGACGGAAATTACATCTTGTCACTCAGTCAATTGTGTCGATGGCTGGCCACCCAAGCCGAAGAATTGGGCGTCGAAGTCTATCCCGGGTTTGCCGCCAGCGAAGTACTTTTGGAGGCGGGAGGCGTCAAGGGGATTGCGACCCGAGATGTCGGATTGGCCAAGGATGGCACCCCCAAGGAAACCTTTGAACGGGGAATGGAACTCCATGCCAAACAAACCTTGTTTGCGGAAGGAGCTCGAGGCAGTTGCTCGGAATTTCTCATGGATCATTTTGATTTGCGTCAGGACGGCATCATGCCACAGACCTTTGGATTAGGAATCAAGGAGGTTTGGGAAGTTCCAGAAGAGAATTTGCAGCCAGGATTGGTCCAACACACATTGGGTTGGCCACTCCAGTCATCACCGACCAGTGATGTCTTTGGTGGATCTTTTCTGTATCACCTGGAACCCAACATGGTGCTGGTCGGACTTGTCGTCGGTTTGGATTATGCCAATCCTTATTTGAATCCCTATCAAGAATTTCAACGGTGGAAGACCCACCCGTCCATTGCACCGCATTTGGAAGGAGGAACTTGCATTTCCTATGGAGCACGGGTCTTGAACGAAGGAGGCTTTCATGCCATTCCAAAGTTGACCTTTCCAGGTGGTGCTCTCATTGGATGCAGTGCCGGCTTCTTGAATGCCGTCAAAATCAAGGGAACGGTAAGACTACTGTTGAGTGTTTGCGTAGCGCTGGTTTTGGTTTTGGTTTTGGTTTTGTTATTCGTGGATGACGACTCACTGGCCATTTATCTTCTTCTTCTTCTTTCCTGCCATCCTTTCACACCAATACTCATTGTACTCGTATTAGCACACTGCCATCAAATCGGGCATGCTCGCTGCCGAGGCCATTGTGGAAGAAATGGGAGATGGCGACTCGATTGCCGAAACGGGCGAATTGCCCGAAGATCACATTCCTCAAGAAGTCGCTTCCTATGCCAGCAAGATTGAATCCAGTTGGGTCCATGACGAATTGTATGAAGTACGCAACTGCCATCAAGCCTTTGCCAAGTGGGGCATCGGTGCTGGTTTGGCTTATACAGGTTTGGCGGCTCACCTGCTCAAGGGCAAGGAACCTTGGACCTTGGACCATACCACTCCTGATAGCAAGACAACCAAGGAGGCGAAGGACTTTGAACCCATTGATTATCCTTCCCCCGATGGAAAATTGACTTTTGATCTATTGACTAATCTTCAACGAAGTGGAACCTACCATGCTGAAGATCAACCCGCCCATTTGCGCATCAAGCCGGAGCTTGCCGAATTTGCCGAATCGATATCCATCAAGGACTTTTCGGGGCCGGAACAGCGCTTTTGCCCCGCCGCGGTTTACGAATACGTCGAGGATGCCGAGGAACAGAAAAAGAAATTGGTAATAAATGCCCAGAATTGCGTCCATTGCAAGTGTTGCAGCATTAAGATGCCAGGAGAATACATTGATTGGACGGTACCGGAAGGCGGTGGTGGCCCACAATATCAAGTCATGTAATGTAGATTATATGATATGACTGATACTTCAAGCTAGGGATATCGAGAAGTTAGGAAATTATATATAGCAAATTAAATATAGACAATCAAACATTTGTAACTGACATCATCATCACATGCAGTGTAACTGAAGTTTTTAGTATGAATATTGATGATGGAAAAGAATCAAGACAAATCCCAATTTGCAGTTTGTTGCTAAACTTTTTCTATATCTCTAGTTATCCTTGGACTTGGAATCCAATGTAAATCCAACCATGGCCCAGCCACTGATCATCAATAATCCACCAATCGGTGTGGTGGGCCCCAATATGGCTTTTGGACCAATTCCCAACGACAAACCATAAATAGATCCCGAAAACATGGTGGTTCCAATCGCCAATAACTTTCCAGCGGTTGGTGATATCTTGTCACTATTGGCAGCAAATCCCAGTAAAGCTACCGCATGAGCCAATTGGTAGTGAGTCGCCATGTGCCAACTTTCCAAGGTGCCTCGTTTGGTGAGGGTGGCTTTGAGTGCATGAGCTCCAATGGCTCCCAATCCAACGCCTGTAGCACCAAAGAAGGCTGCTATTTTAATGAGAAGACTACTCTCAGATGATGATGATGATGATGATGATGATGATGATGATGATGATGACCCCATGGTGATGAATGAATGATGACTTGAACAACGAGGAGATGGTATGGATATTCTAGATAGATATAGCGACGCTGTCAAATCTTATTGGGAGATTCCAATCGATCGAAGCAGTCAAATCAACTTTTAGCTCTACCATAGTACCATTGATCACACACTTTGTCCTGGTGGGTCTATACTGCGTATCGTTTCTATTTTATAATGTATGTAGTTCTTGATGGAATTCTCCTCTCTTGCGGTGTAGCATTGAACACACCATTTTCCCTTGTTGGAGAAAGATGACTTCTGAACGGATAGGTCTGAACCCTATTTTCCCTTCAGCGAGTCATGATTCGTTGCACATGTTGTTGGAAGGGTGCCGTTGAACACCTTTTTTCCATTGTTGGGCGAAAATGACTTCTGTTCGGGAGATAGTTTGGAACTCCATTTTCCCTTTTCGGAAAGTTTGGGCGAAAAAATATGTGTCTCCAGGAGCTGGACATACAATGTTTTCACCATTTTCCCTTTCGGTTAAATTTGGCACCTTCCGGTCTAGGCATGGACATACAAAGAGGTGAGATCACTGACATTGATAAAACCGTTGAGAACTAAAGAAGTTTGTAGTTTCCAGTTTGGGTCATTCTTCCAATCAGGTTGTCGAATAAATGTAAACTGTGAGAGTAGTTTCGAAACCATTTCCAATGACTTTCCGTTCATTGACAGTCTTGAAGGCCCGTTGGGTGCTAAATGTCTGAGTGGGAATGATGAGATGTAACCGTTGGGTTCTAAAATGGTTTGTGAATTGGCGGATGATACCAGTAGGAAATTTCCATTGTAGCACGATGGGCCAATGAAAAGCACAGATTGAGTCCAGTTTCATTCGAACAGGCTATATCGTTAAATATGTCAATCTTGGGCTCGTGTTTATCTATTTATTGGCGTTATCGCAAACGACATAACACAAACGATACATGTCGTCATTTGTCTCTCTTACGGAGTCTATAGTGCTCTCGCGGGGTTTGTTTTCAAATCTCACAAATATAAAAAATAAATCAATCGTTTGGATCACAAATAAACTAAAAGAAACAAATAAACGATGATGATGTTGAGAGCTATTGTTCTCCTACAGGCGCTGGCCACAGCAATGTCCAGGCCCAGACAAACACCTCCCGGTCTTGCTTCTAAGGTATGTAAGAGTGGTTTGGTCTTTTTCTCTTTGATGCTTGCTTTGATTCTTTGATTCTCAACAAAATGCCGACTTATTTATTCAGCTTGGCAGTCTTGCACAAGGAAACCCAAACGAACAAAACTTGCCATGCACTCTATTCAACGTCATTGTCGAATTTGAAGACGGCACCGATGAAAGCGAATGGGCCTGCGAAGTCTCTGGAATCGATGCCAAGAATGTTGGTAGCAAGAAGAAGAAGGCCACGGTCATGGTGGAAGGAATGGAACATGTTCTAGCAGCCAAGCCTGACATTCAAAGTGGACGTACGACCTTGTTTGCCAAAGGAGCTCGATTCAACAAGGGCAATTTGTTCTCTCACGCACCCGGCCTTGCAAAGCAACAATTGTTCATTGGGAGTGATACGCCTCTCACTTTTGGAGAAACCGAGGATTCGGAAGGCAATGAACGAAGACGGCTCTCTGCAACAACTGGCGATTTGTCAGTTCTTGTAGTTCGAGTGAGCACTAATGATAGATCTCTTGCCAAGAGCAAGGCTGAAATCAGTGGCGATGTCTTTGGAACGGGTGGATCTGACAGTATCAACTTGAAAAGCCTTGTGGAAGGGTGTTCCAATAACGTTGCCACTGTCAATCCGGGCAGTGGCAGTGGCACTGGAGCATGTCAAGACAATCCGGATGCTATTTTTGCTGTTCCACGCGACGATGGTGGTCTTATTTATGACTGTGACTTTTTCAACAATTACCAGTTCAATACGCCAGGAGATTTGTGTCCTGCCTATGGTGATGCCACACAAACGTCACCAACGATCGATGGTAAGGAGTTATGGGGCGCTTTGGGTCTACCGCGACCAAGCAATGATGCTAACTTTTTCCTTGTTCTTTTACTATATATTACTATAGGGTCCAAAACGGCCAAGACGGAATGCTGCGTTTGCGGAGGCGGATCGCTTGTCAGCTATAACAACAATGTGGTAGATGGTGTGATGGATCTACAACTCTCTATCAATGCCGTCGGGAGCGATCGCAGCTTTCTCGAAACGACTGCTGTAGAAACTCTAAAGAGTCTCTTTTATGTCAATAGTCTAAGTCAGATATTTGACAATGTCATGCTGTGCTTGCCCAAAGGGTCCCATTCCAATGGAGACACGACCAAAACCAACTGGCTTGCATATGCTTATATCGGAGGCGATCTCAGTGTCTACAATGGTGATCGCTGGTGTGCCAATGAAGTTACTCAAATTCATGAGCTGGGACATAATTGGGGACTTCAGTAAGTTGTTCCATTGCTTTCCGTTCTTTGATTGAGATGATGATTCTTGTTTCTAATGGTATACAAAATTTGGTTTAATTTTTTTACAGGCATGCATCGGAAGGCAGTGTCGTGTACGGAGACTTGACTGGGGCCATGGGCTCTACATCCGGAGCTGGCGACGATGTTGCTGAAGGAAACAGAATGTGTTTCAATGGTGCCCACTCGTGGCAACTTGGTTGGTACACTCCATACAACCTCGAGATTGATCCATTGATGACGAACTTTGATGGAACTCTAGTTGGAGCCGACCGAGTTCCCAATGTGTTGGCTGGCGAGAATGTAGTCTTGAAACTTGCCAACCCACAAGAGGACTACTACCTCATGTTCAATCACGCTGTGGGAGCGAACGACGGTACCACTGAGGCTGACAATCGAGTCACCATTACCACCAAGACAACCGACAGTGGCGCTCGAACTTATTTGATTTCCAAGCTTTCTCAAAGTACCTCAGTCACATTTTCCAACTGGGCTGGGACAAGTCAGTCGGTCACCGTCATGGTAACATCTATCACCACTGCTACGGGAACAGGAAATGCCAAGGTGGAAGTGTGGAAGGGAGAGATTGGAGACCGGCCCGGCTTTGCACCTACACCACAACCCACGCCAAATCCAACTGCTGGCCCCACACCAAATCCAACTCCTGGCCCTACACCGCCACCCACACCAGGCCCAACACCTGGGCCTACATTGCAGCCCACACCAAATCCAACCCCTGGTCCTACTCCTCTACCGCCACCAACAAACCCTCCGACCCCAAATCCAACACCGCAACCCACACCAAATCCAACCCCTGGTCCTACTCCTGTACCACCACCACCAACTCCTGCACCTACACCACTACCCACACCACAGCCAACGCCTGGACCCACCAATTCTTCGCCGGGCAATGGCAACGGTAATGGTAATGGGAACGGCAAGGGCAAAAACAAGAAATAGTCAAGTCTTTCGATTTTGAACATTCGACTATATACAAGAACAACAACAACAACAAAAGCAGCCTATATTGCAAGGCTGTACTGTTGAATGAAGAAAGATGATACAGACATACTTTTATGAAGAAACATAAATATTTAGATTTAGAACCAAGCTTTAGCACTCATTCATGCAAAACTAATAAAAGGCATCATACAGGATCGCTTAGACATCTTCGAGGTCAAGTTGCTGGTTCAATGCTAGTGGACTTTCCTCGAAATCCTCCTCGTCCAATAGTGGAGTGTAGGCATTTTCCAGAGCGCCCGCTTCACCCATGTTGCGAATCAACTCATTTTGATTCAAACCTTCCTTTTCGATGCGCATGTTCAAATACATGAGCGTCATGACGATGGAAAAGATAGGATTGACGATAATGCCTGGTACCAGCGAAGCAAGCGTTCCATAGACTGAAAAGAGAGCTCCGGTAGCGTCAATTCCAAGAATGATCTGAGTAAAGACCACATTGAGCATCACCAAAAAGATCTGGCAGAAAATTACAGTGCAAAAGACATAGCACCAAGAACCAGCTATCAGGTCCCAAGACCTCTTCATGCTTGCAAATATTCCCAGTCCCTCGACAATAATGATTGGGCCGACAAAGAAGAGGCGCACTCCAATGTAGAGTCCTGGGAACATTAAGAAAATCATGCCAAACGTGACAAGAAAAAAGCTGAGAAAGGAAGTACAAAAGATGGTGGGAGCTCTCATGACTCCAACCTTCAAGCAGTGCTTTAGATTGGGCTGTTTCCCAATGTAAAGATCCACAATGGCCCGAATCAAAGGTCCAGTCATGACCGACGCAATCACAACGCAAACCAGCTGAAAAATCCCAATCATGGCATAGAAACCTCCGATGTGTGCCAAAAGATAATTGGGATCCGACAGTTTGTCGGCTTCAATATCAAAGAATGGTATGAGAGAGACTAGCAAGATGCACCAGGTGAACCCAATCAACGCCATGGTCAATACGGAGAGCGTTGTGAGGATCTTGAACCCACGGGCGTAAAGGTGAAAGGTCTTTTGGAGGGTTGCCCCCAAAGAAAGACGATTGAAGTTGTTGTCGCTGTTGTTGTCTTGTTCGGAAGACATACTGTAATGATCTTGATCGATTGAGCTACTGTATGTTGGAGTTCAAAGAGAGATGGAACAAGGGTTCTGGTGGGGAGAAGAGGATAATAGTACCACCGGTAGTAGGAGTGTGTTCGTTCTCTCCATCGCAGAAAAAGAATCTTCAGTCTTTTTTTTGTTTGACACGGACATAAATCCAAATCGGACTGAAAAATAACGCGGGGGAGCCACGGACTGATTTAGTGCTTTGATGTTACAGCCGTTATTCTTAGTCACTTGGATTTTTATTCTTGGATCTTGTGCATTACTGATTATTATATGCGATCGCACGACAAAAGCAATAACCGGTAATGCTTACGGCAACTTTCAAACTTGCCAGCAAATGTTCATGGATCACATAAAATTTCAAAATTACAAAGTGATTATATCCAACAAAACAACACCATGAACACTGAACAAGTCTCTATGAATGCGGAGCATCAAGCAGTTCCTCAGCCGCTTGCAGTGGACTACGACGCGGAAGCTGCATCTCAGCCCGCACTTCCACCAAGATCGAATGACAATGATAAGACTGTCTATGGCGCAGGTCCTTCCAAGTCTAACAGTCGCTGTACCTTGGTGTCTCTCATCTTTGTCCTTTTGGCCATGGTAGCCACTGGTGTTGTTGTCTGGTTTGTCATGGATTCTAAAATCCAAAATCAAGAATCGAGGATGCAATCGGACGTTCAGTTCCAACCATCCGACGACAGTTCTCCTTCTACGCTACCACCGAATCCTTCACCGTCCACTGCTCCTGCCTTGGAAATTAGCGACATGAAGCCTCTTTCCATGTGCATGGGTGATTGTGACGACGATACCGATTGTGGTCCTGGTTTGATGTGCTTTCAACGAAATCAGAACACCCCGGTTCCTGGCTGCTCTGGGGGGTTGGAAGACAATAGCAATTCGGATTACTGCATTCCAATCAAGCTTCCTTCTTTGGCAATCATCACTGACACCAACAAACTTCCTCTCGGATTATGTGAAGGAGGTACGTGTTTTATATTCGCAACTCTATATATATATATTTGATCCTGTCGCCTCTACTAACACATATTCTGCGCGTTCCTATTATTGACTAATATACAGATTGTGATACAAACGACGACTGCGCCGATGGTTTAAGCTGTCATCAACGATCCGAGTTTGAGTTTGTGCCCGGGTGTTCTGGAGGGTCTGACGATGGCAGTCGAACTGACTACTGCGCTCCCAGCTCACTCGTTCCAGAAACCTACTTGATGTCGTTGGAAGACTCGACGCTCTTTGGAAATCCAGATGATAATTTTGGATCTTCCGTGAGTTTGTCTCAAACGGTGGTCCCTCGTCTCATGGCGGTGGGAGCCGTGGATCGTGGTTCGACTGGTTATGTCAACATTTACATGCAAGATGGTGCAGACGACAGCTGGGTCTTTGGTGCCACCATTGAAGGCGACGAAATTGGTTCTGACTTTGGTCATTCCGTCTCCATGTCGTGGGATGGAAAGTATGTTGCTGTTGGCATGCCCGAAAGCAAAAATGGCGGAAGAGTCAAAATATTCGAACTGTCAATGACCACCACCACCACAACCAATTCAAATGAGATTGGCTGGAACCAAGTCGGCAATGATATTGCCGTAGGCCCTCCACAGGAATATGGTGGATATGCCGTCTCACTTTCCGAGGATGGTAGCATCCTTGCCGTGACGGAACGGTACTCCTTCCACACTTTCAAGAGAACCAATTCTGGAGAGTGGGTGGTCCTCGGATCGAGAGTGGACATTGGATCCTTTGGAGGTGGTTCCATTTCACTCTCTGGCGATGGCTCTAGAGTCGCAGTGAATTCCCAACCATATGATGTATATCCGCCCGATGGATTCGGCAACGTTTATGAATTCAATGGCACCGAATGGACTCAAGTTGGCCAGAACTTGGGTGACTTGTCGATTTTTGACTCTTTTGGCTTGGACAATATCGAGTTGACTTCTACCTCCCTCTCTGGCAATGGTGCCACTGTTGTCGTGTCCTGCATCGATCGAACCCTTGAAAACAGTTATGTGCGAGTGTACCAAGATATTGGAGACTCCCAATGGATACCTGTGGGCGAACCTATTTTAGGCAAGTTGGACGAGTTCGCTCCGGCCTCAACGGTCGAGATCAGTAAGGATGGTGCGGTAGTAGCTGTTGGAGACTACGAGCTGGGACGAGTGCGACTGTATGAATTTGACACCAGACCCAGCCAGTGGATCCTGGTTGGTGAAGTACACGCTGTAAATGAGGATGACCAGTTGGGCGTCGCATTGTCCCTGACTGGTGGAAGAGGAGATGCGTATTTAGCAATTGGAAGCCCCAACAAGAAACATATCGTTGGTAATCCAGGGTTCGTCACCACCTACAAGACCACTTTTGGAATTCGGCCTGATCCAACCCCTGCCCCGTCTAGTGCTCCAACCGAATGGGTTGAAAAGGCAGATGATCCAGATGCACCCATCTTTGCATATAGTCCAGAGTACGTGTGGTCTGGTGAAAACAACCGCGATAGCCATGCCATTGCTGGACTTTCAGTGGCAATGTCTTCAGACGGGAATGTCTTTGCGTACGGCCTCAGCAGCGACACTGTGCTCAACAGAGTCATAGTCGATGGTGACGATCGGGTACTACGACCGGAGCTTTCAGGACAACAAATCGGTGATGAGTTTGGACATTCCATTGCCCTGTCGAATGATGGCCTCATAATGGCAGTTGGACTACCCAATAGTCTCGTTGGAACAGTTGAAGGTTCTGGACGGGTCCAAGTTTATTTGTATGATCCAACAGGAAAGGCTTGGTCTCAGATGGGCGACGACATTGTTCCAACTGTTCTTCAAGAGTATGGAAGATTTGGTCATTCCGTTTCGTTGAGCGACAATGGTGACGTTCTTGCCATCGGTGCACCAATGGGGAATGGAGTCTCGATCTTTCGATTTGACAACAACGAGTGGGTGAAGATGGGCGATGATATCACAGTTCCGGAGACGAAAGCGGCATGGCACGGATGGAGCGTATCATTGTCAAGCGATGGTTTGGTAGTGGCTGTGGGTGGTCCAACCAACGAAGACAATTGGGATGAAGCTGGTGCTTGCCGCATCTATGAGTTTGTCAACAACAGCAACTGGCAACTACGAGGCCAGCCAATTCTCGGTGAGCAGCGCCATGGCCTGTTGGGGACATCTGTCTCTCTGTCGGGCGATGGCAACATTGTGGCTATCGGTGCAATCAATTACGAATTGCCTGAGGCGACCGCCAACAGAGAAGAAGACGTGTTTCACTACGGACTAAAGGCTGGCGCAGCGTTTGTTTTTGAGTATTCCCCAGATGGCAACTGGAACCCACGTGGGAAGCCAATCTTTGGAGATGCCGCATTTGATCGTTTTGGCAAGAGTGTTTCGCTCACGAAGGATGGGAAGAACTTAGCAGTCGGTGCTCCAGAGCATGGAGAGGGAGGCCAAGTTCGTGTTTTTGTTTTTGACGAAGAGCATTTGTATTGGGATCAAGTAGGAGATGTGCAGCGGTACGATTCCTATGATGATGAGGGGAAGGACGGCAGCTATGGGACAGCTGTTGCATTGACGGAAAGTGTAGACGGCTTGCGACTTCTGGTCGGTGCGCCGAAGACAAAAGCAAGATATGGCGATAGGCTCGGTCTCCTGCCAAAGGATGTTGGAGAAGTTTGTCTCTACCTTACATATGATTAGAATGATGGATAAATTTCCAATAGAAAGTAGTGTACAAAGTATTATATGTTATATAATTTAATCGGAAATAGATCTGCACCTATTCTAATGAAGGATACAGAAAGTCGACCACTCTCGAAACAATGACATTGGAACGACTGGCCGTTCGGCAATCTTCTCTGCCTCGTGGATTAGTTATTGTCTTTTCAAAAACACATCGTGATAGGCTTTGATCCCAAATTGCAAGCTCAAGCAATGCTACACGTTCCTTCATGATGTATCTGTGTATGATTTTATCGACTTGTTTTGTCCTGCGCTGTCGGCTTGCAAAGGTGGTATCCGAATTGTTTTCCTCGCCGCCACCACTCAAAAGTTCATCCCCAACAAAGCGGCCATCAATTTCCGAATGAATCTTGGACCTCCACTTATGACATCCCAATTGGGCAATGGACTTGGCATGGACGACCTTGAGAAATCGTGCAATTTGTTCACCTGACCCAGGCGACATGTTCCGGCATGCATATGTCAGCAGATCATTGCCGCTGTCATCTGTCTTTGCCAACACATCTTCTGACACGGCATTGCCACTACTAGTAAATGTAAATCTTCTCTGAGCATGGTTGAGAAGGACACTTAAAAGATCTTTGTTGGGACGAGCCGACAATGCCAGTACATGGAACGGATTCATGCCCAATGCATCCTTTTTCAGCAGACAGCTCGTGTCGTCACCTGAGGAATCTTCATCATCCTTGCGCAGAATCTCTTGTAGCTCTGACAGCAAATCATCCCTCGATGACGATTCTTCTTCATTGAAGTAGTAATAAGACTGATAGTAACAGAGCTTGTGAAGCGGTAACTCATCAAACCGAGTCTGCAGGGCCTGCAATAGTAGTGGATTGCTCGACGACGAAAATTTTGTCAGCAGTGGAGTGCAATAGCTAAACGAGTGGCGAGGCAATTCCTCTACAGTTGTCGGCAGGCAGATATTGACCAACGAGGAACAATCACGAAAGGCACCAAATCCAACGGTGTTCAAAGTTGGTGGCAATTCCAACGACCTCAATAGCATGCATCCATTGAACGTTTGTTCGGCAATGGTCGTCACACTCCATGGGATGCGAATGGTGACCAAGGCAAGACAGTCCATAAAGGCATTTCTCTCAATGGTTTGTAGACCATCTGGTAAATCTGCATGCTTCAAACGATAACAGTAGCCAAAGGCACTCGGTCCAATGTGAAGGAGGGATGATGGAAGAGAATGCATACACGTTCTCCAGTGCCTTGCACCAGGCAAAGGCATCCAACTCGATATCGACTTGTTTTGTCCTGCGCTGTCGGCTTGCAAAGGTGGTATCCGAATTGTTTTCCTCGCCGCCACCACTCAAAAGTTCATCCCCAACAAAGCGGCCATCAATTTCCGAATGAATCTTGGACCTCCACTTATGACATCCCAATTGGGCAATGGACTTGGCATGGACGACCTTGAGAAATCGTGCAATTTGTTCACCTGACCCAGGCGACATGTTCCGGCATGCATATGTCAGCAGATCATTGCCGCTGTCATCTGTCTTTGCCAACACATCTTCTGACACGGCATTGCCACTACTAGTAAATGTAAATCTTCTCTGAGCATGGTTGAGAAGGACACTTAAAAGATCTTTGTTGGGACGAGCCGACAATGCCAGTACATGGAACGGATTCATGCCCAATGCATCCTTTTTCAGCAGACAGCTCGTGTCGTCACCTGAGGAATCTTCATCATCCTTGCGCAGAATCTCTTGTAGCTCTGACAGCAAATCATCCCTCGATGACGATTCTTCTTCATTGAAGTAGTAATAAGACTGATAGTAACAGAGCTTGTGAAGCGGTAACTCATCAAACCGAGTCTGCAGGGCCTGCAATAGTAGTGGATTGCTCGACGACGAAAATTTTGTCAGCAGTGGAGTGCAATAGCTAAACGAGTGGCGAGGCAATTCCTCTACAGTTGTCGGCAGGCAGATATTGACCAACGAGGAACAATCACGAAAGGCACCAAATCCAACGGTGTTCAAAGTTGGTGGCAATTCCAACGACCTCAATAGCATGCATCCATTGAACGTTTGTTCGGCAATGGTCGTCACACTCCATGGGATGCGAATGGTGACCAAGGCAAGACAGTCCATAAAGGCATTTCTCTCAATGGTTTGTAGACCATCTGGTAAATCTGCATGCTTCAAACGATAACAGTAGCCAAAGGCACTCGGTCCAATGTGAAGGAGGGATGATGGAAGAGAATGCATACACGTTCTCCAGTGCCTTGCACCAGGCAAAGGCATCCAACTCGATACAAATGAAAAGGCTAACAGCAGGTGCAGGTTCTTTCGTATCATCGTTGCTGTCTTGGTTGGTCGATGGCGGTAGAAGGATACTCGTAAACTTCACCGTTTTCAAATCCTGTTCATTGTAGCTAGTAGGCTCGATGCCCGATGTTGCTGACCTGAGAACAATCAACTATCAGGTGGCGAACGTTATGGGCAGCCTCCGTGTCGGGAACACTAAAGATTGGACCGGGCATGGTTTGTTTACAAGGAGCCTTCTACTCGTGTGCATGTGTATATTATTGTCTTAATATTGGTTTCAATGGAATAAGGCTGAGTTCTATTTTATATACTGATGACATCGATTCAGAATACGTATCAGGTACCCGTACACAGTTCGAAAATGGCATTACTGGGGTTTGTGGTTGTTCACAGAATATAAGGGACCATCAGCACCGCACCCCCGATAAAAAGCGATCGCAAAGCGAACATGCGTCATGTCGTCTCAGACAGCTTCAAGATGCTCCAAATGTTCTTCGCATTTTTCCGAACACAAAAATTGGCAAATCAGAATTTCGACGTCGAAACATGCGGCCATTTTGATTGTAAAAACTACAGCAGAGAGGAACAGAATGAAGACGAAAGTGTGGCTTTCCACAGTGTTCACACTGATCCTTCAGCCCATCGGGATTCATGGATTCGCATCTCACGATATCACGACAAGAATAAGCAACAAAAAACCATTGCTGTTTGCTTACTACAACAACAGAGGCGATGCCTTCTTTCCTCAAGAGGACATGGAATTGTTGCACGACCGAATTCGAACTCTCAAGGTGTCAATTCTGGAAGACGAACTGAAGCGCCCACCTAATACATCGACGTCGCCGACCGAACTGGTGCAAAATATCATACAGGGCTTGTTGCATCCATTTGACCCTCTGCCGGACGCTGGTTTTCGTCTCATTCTACGAACGGCCACGAAAAAGTGGAAACGAAGAATCTTGCACTCGGTCGGAGCGAACGATGACGCCGACGCGGAGATTGTCGCTTCTGCACTTGGCGCTGCTATTGGACGCCCAGACAACCAATTCGCAATTCTAGTCGGAGAAGGAGAGAACTTCACTGTAGAATTGTCAGAGCCGTTGAATTTTGGCGACGAATGTTGGTTGGAATGTAGATTGCGAGACAAGAATACGTCCAAGCTCCTTGTAATTACAGGTTGGAACTTGGTCTTGGAAGATGGTATGTGGCTTGTTGACAATATAGATTGGCAAGACTTTCGAGAAAGTTTTAGGCCAGGAATAGGTCGAGAGGAATGGATGCGAGATACCTGGTAGATTATGGCGACGCACCTTAGGAATGAAACTACCGTACATAGAATAAATAGCATGCACGCGAGCCTTATGGATTAATATGCGGCAATTGATAAAGACATGAGTCTACAGCATTTACTCTCGTATTCTCTTCCACTTTAGAAGGCACAATATGTGTTGGTACTTCAGCATGGGGCAGCCTTGGGAATAAAAGTCCAATCACGATGAAAGCTTCCGTCGTATCGATCGAAACAAGTCCCCAACCTTCTTTTCAGAATCCTCCAGCGTGCCCTCTCTCCATACACCGTCCTTTGTTTTCTTCCAGAACTTAACCCCTTTCCCGCGGAGCAAACGAGCAAGATTGTACGAAAACTCACGTCGTTGCTGCCGTGGCGTGTTGTCGTAGGCGTATATGTATCCTTCCACAAACAGTCGAAAACGGACATTGCCTTCATGGTTCTGCAGCTTCCACCCGCGGCCTAGCAAGACATCGTGCGATGAAGGTAGCCTGTGATTATCGAGCAGAATCCCAAGATCAGAGACACCTTCTGGGATAATCGCTTTTGCCGCCCAGCCTTATGGATTAATATGCGGCAATTGAGAAAGACATGAGTCTACAGCATTTACTCTCGTCTTCTCTTCCACTTTAGAAGGCACAATATGTGTTGGTACTTCAGCATGGGGCAGCCTTGGGAATAAAAGTCCAATCACGATGAAAGCTTCCGTCGTATCGATCGAAACAAGTCCCCAACCTTCTTTTCAGAATCCTCCAGCGTGCCCTCTCTCCATACACCGTCCTTTGTTTTCTTCCAGAACTTAACCCCTTTCCCGCGGAGCAAACGAGCAAGATTGTACGAAAACTCACGTCGTTGCTGCCGTGGCGTGTTGTCGTAGGCGTATATGTATCCTTCCACAAACAGTCGAAAACGGACATTGCCTTCATGGTTCTGCAGCTTCCACCCGCGGCCTAGCAAGACATCGTGCGATGAAGGTAGCCTGTGATTATCGAGCAGAATCCCAAGATCAGAGACACCTTCTGGGATAATCGCTTTTGCCGCCCAGCCTTATGGATTAATATGCGGCAATTGAGAAAGACATGAGTCTACAGCATTTACTCTCGTCTTCTCTTCCACTTTAGAAGGCACAATATGTGTTGGTACTTCAGCATGGGGCAGCCTTGGGAATAAAAGTCCAATCACGATGAAAGCTTCCGTCGTATCGATCGAAACAAGTCCCCAACCTTCTTTTCAGAATCCTCCAGCGTGCCCTCTCTCCATACACCGTCCTTTGTTTTCTTCCAGAACTTAACCCCTTTCCCGCGGAGCAAACGAGCAAGATTGTACGAAAACTCACGTCGTTGCTGCCGTGGCGTGTTGTCGTAGGCGTATATGTATCCTTCCACAAACAGTCGAAAACGGACATTGCCTTCATGGTTCTGCAGCTTCCACCCGCGGCCTAGCAAGACATCGTGCGATGAAGGTAGCCTGTGATTATCGAGCAGAATCCCAAGATCAGAGACACCTTCTGGGATAATCGCTTTTGCCGCCCAGTCTCTCTCCGACGCCAAAGCTTGCTGCGGCAATGGGGGATATCCGGATGAGGGATCATTGCCGGCGTCAATTGTAGCTTTGTGGTTCTCAAACCAATTGTTCAAAATGTCCATACGTAAACTCCCATAGAAGTCGACGGGGCAGTTGTCAGTGGGTATACCGTGGGATCGAAGATAGTAGTGTATTTCAATGTCAGTGCCATAGAAAAGACGAATTCGAGCTCTTGTTTGCTGCGGCAGTATGTATATGGAGCTATTCACGAGAGCGTTGTACAACGGCAAATTCCCAGTGTCCTTCTTGAGGCACATGTGCATTGCAGAGTACCTCAATGGAAAGGATAGTAGCACATTTGTGTAGGTAATCGTATTAAATCGAGGCATCACAAACTTCTTCCCAGGTTTTGTCAAATCATAAAATATGATCACCAACTATGGTGACATATGGGCAGTGTTGATTTAGAAAATTCAATGATGGTGAACGTGCTGGTCTGTACAAACGACAAAAGATAGACTTACCCCTTTTGTCTGTACTTCCGGAATTGAAAGCAAGATATTGTTCCACATGTAATATGCAACGTGGATCTATATTAATGATATAAACTCTGGTAAGCGATTGATCCATGAACACAACCGATAAGTACTCTACTGTATTCTTGGAAGAAGGTGGCCCATATGCTTCACTTACAATGTTCTCAGTCTTACACCCCCCCAACATGTCAGTGGTTGCGTGCATGACGACTCGTCCTTTGCGATCTCTTCCATCCTGAATATGGTACAGGCCCGACAATAGCAACGACATATCTTCATCATCTAGGTCATCTAAGGTGATCTCCCGAGCGACATTGTCCTCCCCAAAATAAGTTGCTTTATGCTTCAAAAACTCCATCATTTGACGTACGGATCGATTGACATCGTGCATGTTGCACCTCAGAAACCGAAGCCGGAATGAAGGGTCTTCGACGAATGCTTTGTTCTGATTCACGGCCATTTCGTATGTTGGAGTTTTCATCTTTTGAAGTAAATGATCAAACTCCCTTAGTGATTGCTCAATCATCTCAGGTGTCTCATTGAGCTCTTCACCAACGCAGTGGATGTCGTCCATCGCCTTTGCTCGTTCTTGCACTGTTAGCTTATTGAGTTCAGCAGCGAGGTAGGCTTCCGTTTGCTTCATCTCGTCACCTGTCTGAAGCGACTTGTGTTCGAAGGGCACAGTCATGTAAGCAGCATTATTACCTGACGACTCTGAATTCCTGTCAGAACAGTCAAAACATGAGAGCCAAGATGTTCCATTTTGACTCAAGCTGTCATGTTGGATGAAGGAAGCCATTAGGTTACTCGTTTTGCTTCAGCCACGAGATTCTCGGGCATACCGACAGCAGGATAAATGAAAGTTGGTGTTTTTTGTTTGTTTGAACTATAATACCGTATGCGAAAAGAGCGTGATGATATAATATATTTTATAACATATACAAAGTGTAAAAAATAGAAAATCTGCTCGTGATTCGGCCTTCTTTTTTGAGCCGTCTGCAAATTAGTATTTATTAGTAGCGATCAGAATTATTTCCGTTCGAATGGCCTTCGGGACCCGTCACCTATCGGTATTCATTGACCACGATTGAATCAATCTTTATCGACTCATTTTCCGCCCCTTTTTCATATTTCGGCATTACACACATTCAGTCAGAGACAGTATCCAATGTTCTTCCACTTTATATGGAAAATACCAATAGTCCCGCCAGTTCTCTTTTTTTAATATTCCTGACATGCCAAGAGAACCAGTGCATGCGCGATTGCTATTTTCCATTGAGCACTTTTAAAATTTTAAAATGTAGCTTCAACGATGACTATTCCACACATCATTCTTCTGGAAGAATATCAGATACTTCATGTATTTAGGGGAGACCCATCTTGTCACGGGGAGTCCATAGCTTAGTGGCACATCTCTACATTTTGTACATTCTTCTACTACAAATAGCAATCTTGTTATCAAAACATCAAAAAGACCATCTATTGCTTCAGTAAATGCCTTGAGGAATGCTCATGGTTTGATCTTCTGGTGAGCTTCAGCTGATGTAAACTTTGCCCATCGCAACCCATTCCTCGTAATAGCGAATCGATTTCGAGCTATGGCTAACCATCCAAAAAATTGCATTCGTACTTCAGAATTGAGCCTAATGTGAAATCCAACTGCAATCACTGGAGCTTCCGACGTATTGATCGAAACAGGTCCCCAACCTTTTTCTCAGCCTCTTCAAATGAACCCTCTACCCATTCACCGTCCTCTGCTTTCTTCCAAAAGAGGACTCCTCTCTCATGGAGCAAACGGGCAATGTTAGCAGCGAATTCGCGTCTTTGATGCCGAGGAGTGATATCGTATGCTTGTCTGTAACCCTCCACAAACTGTCGAAAATGGATATTGCCTTCATGGTTTTGAACTTTCCATCCCCTACCTAGCATCACATCTTGCGGCGAAGGTCGCCGACGATCGAGTGCTATCAGAGGATTGGAGGCCACTTCTGATGCCAAAGCTTGGGGCTGTAAAGAGCGATGCTGTTTCTCATCCTCAGTTTCTGCTTGATATTTCTCAATCCAAGCGTTCAAGATATCCATACGCAAGTTCCCACTTAAATCGACGGGACAAGTTCGGGTGGGTATACCATGGGAACGAAGGTGGTACTGTATTTCAATATCAGTGCCATAATGGAGGCGAATTCGGACTCTCCCATGTTCTGGAAGAAATTGTATCGAAGATTCCAAGATCTTATTATATAACGATAAATTCCCATTGTGCGTCTTGAGGCACATATGCATTGCAGCATATCGAATTGGAAAGGCTGCCGTAGCGTTCCCCCAATTCCGAATGAAGTTGAAGCCAGGCATCGCCAATTTCTCCCCTGCTTTCGTCATGTCATAAAGTACGACCACCAGCTATAGTTCAGGTACCATTGAATAAGACATGTCACCAACGAGCAAATACGACAGGCCCGGTTCATTGCAAAATACATACCCCTTTCTTCTGCACTTCCGGAATAGGAATCAAGATATTGTTGCACATGAAAAATAGAATATGGATCTGCGGAAGTCAGAAGAGCTTGTCAGCACTTAAAACCCTCTAATATGCTGTTAGCGCGGCAATCGGGGGAACCATTCTTCGACTTACAAGGGTCTCAAGTTTGCATTTCCCCATCATATCAGCAGCAAAATATGCTATTGCTCGCCCATTTTGGTCTCTCTCCGCCTGAACATGGTACATGCCCGCCAACAGAAAGGCCTCATCTTCATCATTCAAATCATCTAAAGTGATTTCCCGGGCAACCTTATCCTCCCCAAAATAGGTTGCTTTCACCTTTAAAAACTCCATCATTTGACGTACGGATCGATCGACGTCGTGCATGTTGCATCTCAGAAACCGCAGACGAAATGAAGGGTCTTCGACGAAAGCTCTGTTCCGATTAACAGCAACGTCATACATTGGTGTTTTCAGCTTTGGGACCAACTGATCAAATTCCATCAAGGATCGCTCGATCATCTGAGGTGTCTCTTTGAGCTCTTCGCCAACGCAATGAACGTCGTCCATTGCCTTTGCTCGTTCTTGCACAGTCAACTTACTGATTTCAGCAGCGAGGTAGGCCTCCGTTTGTTTCATTTCATCCACTATCTGAAGCGGCTTTTGTTCGAAGGGCACATTCGCGTAAGCAGCATTACCTGACGACTCTGAATTCCTGTCAGAACAGTCAAAACATGAGGGCCAAGGCGTTCCATTTTGACTAAAGCTGTCATGTTGGATGAACGAAGCCATTTAGATTCTAATGCGCCGACAACTGTAACTCGTTGGATGAACTATCCTGTCTGTTGATGTGGAGTTTGGTCCGAAACATATACCGGTACCGGTGGCCCTTTGCAGCACTGTTGTAGAAGCTATATACAATTATACTACCGGTACAGTATTACAGGTCATCTACTCGTAATATTATTTTGCCTCGCATGCTGCGTACCGGTACAGACATACAGTATAAAGTACTTACGTAGATGCTGGCGTCAAATGGTTATGCGCTAATATTTTGGAATAAAGAAATTCATCGAATACGAATATTGATTGCCATTCTCATTTTCCTTCGGTAAACAGTACTCCATAGGTAGATTTTAATATAGGTAGGATAGGATACGGTAGCTAGTCAAGAGGGAAACAGTCCAACTAATAATGAGGCGCATGAATTGCTCCTTTTCCTCCTTTTCGGCAATCGATTTCGTTTCCACGACACCAAGCGTACCCATCCAGACGATCGCAAGATGTATGCTGAGAACGATGCCAACTCTCATCGTGATGATAATTCGTGGGGTGACTTATCATCGAATACCATCATCGCCAAGCCATGAGCGACCCTACTGACACTGCAAATAAAAAACACAGAACAGTAGGGCGTTGCTCGTGCAAAGAAAGTCGTGATGGAGTTTCGGGCTTTTGTTGACCAAGAAAGTCTCTTCCTACACATCGTCATTGTATCGGTTGGAAGAAACTCGGGTAAATCCAGGATGGTATATCCAGGATTAATTTTCGTCCTCTCGTCTACCTTAGAACCGATGGTGGCCGACGCAATGCATCTCCTTGAAATGCACATGGAATCATGGAAGCTTCCGACGCATCGACCGAAACAGGTCCCCAACCTTCTTCTCGGCCTCTTCAAACGTACCCTCTACCCATTCACCGTCCTCTGTTTTCTTCCAAAATATCACCCCTCTCCCACGTAGCAAACGGGTCACATTGCCAGCAAAGTCACGCCTTTGCTGTCGTGGAGTGTTGTCATATGCCTGTCTGTATCCCTCTACGAACTGTCGAAAATGGATATTGCCTTCATGGTTTTGCATTTTCCATCCTCTTCCTAGCAACACATCTTGCGGCAAAGGCCGTTTACGATCGAGCGCTAGCCGAGGATCACAGACCACTTCTGGTGCTAATGTTTGGAGCTGCAATGAACGATATCCGGAGAAGTCATTACCGTGCCGTTTTCCGGCGCCAATTTCGGCGCAGTGTCTCTCAAACCAACTATTCAAGATGTCCATACGCAGATTCCCACTTAAATCGACAGGACACGTTTGGGTGGATATACCGTGGGAACGAAGATAATAGTGTATTTCAATGTCAGTGCCATAATGGAGACGAACTCGGGCTCTCGCATATTCTGGAAGTATGCAAAGGGAACCTTTCACGAGGGCGTTGTACAATGATAAATTCCCAAGGTCCGTCTTCAGGCAGACATGCATCGCAGAATAACGCAATGGAAATGATAACATCACGCTTGTGTACGTGATGAAGTTATATTGAGGCATCACAAATTTTTCTCCTGGTTTCGTCACATCATATAGTATCATCACAACCTACAGTGCACATTTGGACATTGGTGAATAAGACAAGCTATTGAGGGCGCTGGTCTGTACAAACGACAGAAGGTTAGGCTTACCCCTTTTGTTTGAGAGTCCGGAATAGGAATCAAGATATTGTTCCATATGTAATATATAACGTGGATCTATGGAAGGCAGAGCAAATTCTTTTAGCAATTGATTCATGAACGCAATCAAAAAACGATCAACTTGTGCGATCATTCTGTGACTTACAAGGTTCCCAAGCTTACACCTGCCTAAAAGTTCTGTTGTTATGTACAAAACGACTCGTCCTTTGCGATCTCTTCCATCCTGAATATGGTACAGGCCCGACAATAGCAACGACATATCTGCATCATTCAGGTCATCTAGGGTGATCTCCCGAGCGACATTGTCCTCCCCAAAATAAGTTGCTTTATGCTTCAAAAACTCCATCATTTGACGTACGGATCGATTGACATCGTGCATGTTGCACCTCAGAAACCGAAGCCAGAATGAAGGGTCTTCGACGAAAGCTTTGTTCTGATTCACGGCCATTTCGTATGTTGGAGTTTTCATCTTTTGAACTAAATGATCAAACTCCCTTAGTGATTGCTCAATCATCTCAGGTGTCTCATTGAGCTCTTCGCCAACGCAGTGGATGTCGTCCATCGCCTTTGCTCGTTCTTGCACTGTTAGCTTATTGAGTTCAGCAGCGAGGTAGGCTTCCGTTTGCTTCATTTCGTCGCCTGTCTGAAGCGACTTTTGTTTGATGGGCACAGTCATGTAAGCAGTATTATTACCTGACGACTCTGAATTCTTGTCAGAACAGTCAAAACATGAGAGCCAAGAAGACTCGTCATGGTGGGTAAGCGAAGCCATGCCAGGTATTTTATAGCTGTGTTTTTGAATGCTTCAGCGAGGAGATTTGATGTGCTGGGTATGAATTTTGATAAAAATGGACCAACATCTGTTCGTGAAATAAAAGCGGCGGTCCGGTAGTGGAATGAATCTATCTTCCCGCGGTATTCGGTAAATATACAGTATGTCTTAAAAATATCGCTTGACCCTATTGTACATGTATCGTACAGTGATAGAAGTAGCACATTTGAACATTATTGAAGCGCTCCCCCAATATTCGCCACCGGAACCTTGAATTGGTCGAATGAGTCATTTCGACTTTTTCGCCGCATTCGCTTTTCTTGTGATCGCGTCATCCTAAAATAACACAAAACAACAACGACACTACTCGTACAAGAAAGAGCCTACCGGAAGAGTCTTCTTCACAATGGAATCAGCAATATCGAATTACGTGGTGATCGATCCGTCGATGCGGACGAGTCAGTCTCCAAGATTATGCCTTGTTATGTCATGCCAAACTGACCAAGGTGGAGTTCATTTCAACGGATCGGCAATCTTGGATCACTCACGTTGGGAACAGTGCCTTTCGATATTGTCTTTCGCTCGGTAGCCTTTACCGATTGCCATCATCCTTATCTGGAATAGGAAGTTGGGCGTTTGCCTCGTGCCACCAAATTCATTTGCCCGATGGGATTCAATGCATTGGAGAAGGAGCCTTTCAAATTTGTGCACCTCTTGTAAACATTCGAATCCCTTCTTCGGTACGAGTGATTCATACGATGTCCTTTCGAGCGTGCAAGAGTCTAAGATCCATCGAATTGCCTCCGACACTTGGAACAATAGAACGTCTTGCGTTTGATGGGCATGTTCCGAGCTCATCAACATTCACTTTTCAAAGTCGGTTGAGACTTCAGGGGACGCCATTTTCAGCGGTTGCCGCAAGCTCGAACGGCTTGTGGGTGTGGAGGATTGGCGGGTAGTAGCATTATTAAAGGGATCCAAAAGCGGTTTCATGGGTTGCCAGTCCACGAGTTGTGCTACTATCAGCAGTCATACAACAACCAAGAGTCTGACCAAAGCTTTCTGAAGAACCTCGATGATGCAATAATGAAACAATACATTCGCCTTGGGAGATACGAAGATGCAATGGGAATGGGACCATTGCATGTACTAGCTCTTTCGGCGACACCAAATGTGAACTTTGCTCAAACTTTGGTCAACATTGTGATGAAAGAAAGTGTCTTATATTCTTTTGCGAGAAGAACCGCCCTCGAGACGATAGTTCTGTGTTCAGTGAAGATGACATACATGAACTCTGGCCGGACAATTTAGATCAAGAACCAATCAATGACGCCTGCCGAATATGGCGCCTGGGTCATCAGAGATGATCCATTCGGTTCGGATCAATGGATAACAAGTGTTTGGTCGTTCATGGCTAGAGCACTGAATGATCAAAACTTGGATCGGAGGGACCACGTTGGCGATGAATCAGATTCCGACTTTCAATACCGCTGGAATAAGGTCATGCATGTGAATAGGTGTATCGAGAGATAGAAACAAGTCAAAGAGAAATTGCCGCTACTAGAAAAGGCTAACATGGGACAGACAACAACAGTGCCCATGGGGAGCCTGCAGCCAGAGCAGCGAAACTTTCGTCGTACATTGTGCGGAGCTGGTATTGTAATCTCCAACACCATGCGCTTTGAACCCAGTATTGGTCTTTCATCGATGCTTTTTAAAAATAAAAATTACTCTACGGTATATTCAATATAGCTATTAATAGTATAGATTTTGACAACAGTAGTCGGATGAATCAATCCACGTTTCGATTTGTGGGCAATTTGGAATGGAGGGGAGAGAAGAAGAAGGGGGGAAGGTTCATACGTCTGACAAAAATGGCGAGGAATTTGGTGGGGCGCTGTCAATCCCGTGTTTTTTTTCTATTAGCGCAGCGCCGTTTCTGCGGTTACCTTTGGTGAATAACCTCATCAACATCACCAAGAACAAATCAACAAGGCCTGGATTAATGTTTGAATAATCTAAGAAAGCTCTAGATAGTTTCCGCCCATCGCAATCGATCAGAGATCAGAACCCTACTATTATGTTTCGCAGATTCTCCCGCAGACAGAAACAAGACAATCAGGATTCGCATCGTCCCAGTCAGGCTGAAATGGACGAGACGAAACAAGACGATGGTAGTAATGCTAAGGATGATGACGATGATATCTTGGAAGCATTCGGAATTTCTACAGCACCAAGCAAAGATAGTCCTAGAGAGTACTATACTGCTTCCGAAAATGAAGATGACGATGATTTTGCTGAAGAAGGAGATGACGATGCTGATATATTGGAAGCCTTTGGAGTAACTGACCCACCAAAAGAAAGTCCAAGGGGGTATCATTCTGCCTCAGAGAATAAATACGAAAATGATGATTCCGATACATTAGAGGCATTTGGAGACAATGGTCCACAGGAAGAAGAGAATTCAAAAAATCAAAATACCGTACCAACAGATGATGAAGATGATGGTGATATACTAGAGGCATTTGGAGTCGAGGATTCACCAAATCAGGAGAGTGCGAGTTCGTCAGAAGACGAAGAGGATAATGCTGATATACTAGAGGCATTTGGAGTCGAGGGTTCGCCAAATCAGGAGAGTGCCAGTTCATCAGAAGACGAAGAGGATAATGCCGATGTACTAGAGGCATTTGGAGTCACGGGTTCACCAAATCAGGAGAGTGTGAGTCCATCAGAAGACGATGAAGACGATGCTGATATTTTGGAAGCATTTGGAGTCACGGGTTCACCAAACAGGGAAAGTCCATCAGAAGACGATGAAGACGATGCTGATATTTTGGAAGCATTTGGAGTCACGGGTTCACCAAACAGGTCAGATGACGATGAAGACGATGCTGATATTTTGGAAACATTTGGAGTCACGGGTTCACCAAATCAGGAGAGTGCGAGTCCATCAGAAGACGATGAGGACGATGCTGATATTTTGGAAGCATTTGGAGTCACGGGTTCGTCAGAAGATGAGATCTCAAAAGAGCCCAGTATTGAAGACGATGCCGATAATGCCGATATTCTGGAGGCATTCGATTTCTCCAGTCCTCCAAGAGAGGTATCTGGAGTACCCAACACCATGTTGGACGGAAAAGACGACGATGAAGGCGATGGTGCTGATGTTCTAGAAGCATTCAGCCCATCAAGTGAAGAAGTTGCTGAACAGTATATCAGGGTCGCGTCTCTGCCAGTGGAGCAACTGCAACAAAACGAGAAACAAAAAACCATGTCGCATTCACAACATGCAGTAGGCTCTCAAGAGCGACGTGGCTCTTTCTTTCAACTATTTGGTTCACCACGCCCACAACAAAGGATATCAGAGGCAATGTTAGAGGAAGAAAAGAGAGTGAAATTCCAAATTGTCAAGGATTTTGTAGGAGAAGACAAAGCAACACCTCCGACCAAGTGGGGATCTCTGATTATTGATGAGGCATCGAAGGAAGCCGAGCGGGGATTCAAGCTTCCAGAAATACCTTTATCCAATGACGAATCTCACTTGGAAGATTCGTCGTCATCTGCAGGATCGCCACCATCATCACCACGAAAGGAAAAGGCTATATCAGGTAACTCACCTGATGACACTCCGCTCCAAGGGGCTGAAGAACAAGAGAGCGATGTTGATACAAGTCATCATTCTTCAGTATTTGGTAGCCTGCGAAATATGTTTCAAGGGGACCTTGAAATAGCTGGAGCTGACAGCGTTGATGAAAGTGAACATCCGAGGACCAATCAAAAGCATAAATTGGGTGAAGAATCGAGCAATCCACGGCCTACTAGTGATGTCGTTGACAAGATAACGGAAGATGTGGGAAGTATTGATGAGGATACCAAATCATTCAAGGAAGATCAAAAACAGGATGATGTCATTGATTCAAGTCGGAGGTCATCTGCTTTTGGTAGTTTACGGAACCTGTTCCAAGGAGACCCTGCCACAAATCATACATCAACTGAGCCCACCGAACATGACGCCGAAGATCAAGTCGATGGGACGGCACCACAGGATCCTGTAAGGGACAACAATCTGGAAGAAGATGAAAAACTTGACAAAACCAACTCGCGAGTCGACCAAGAACAAAACGATGATAATGCCATTGACATGAGTAAACGATCTTCTGTATTTGGTAGTCTACGGGATCTATTCCAAGGAGAACTTGAACGCAATCCCAAAGACGCAAAAGTCGCAAATGGCTCCAACCAAAATAACATAGACCTGATTGAGGAAATAGATGATTCTCAGCCAGATGGGCCCATTGTCAATCCTGATCAATTGGAAGCACAATTCATGACGCCTGAACCACAGAAGTCTCTGTTGGGCGTTCTTGGATTGTCCTCGTCTACAAGAGAATCGCTGCTACTGCCCAAGGCAGAGGAGGAGGATGTATTGGAAGAAACTTCCATTGAGCGGGAGGAGATAACTGACGAAATCGCTTCACCTCAAGCACAAAAGTCATTGCTAGGATTTCCTGGATTGTCCTTGCCACAAAGTGAATCGAAAGCGCTACCAGAATTAGAAGACGAGGCAACACCAGAAAAGAAGGATGTTCTCAATGAAGAATCAAAAAAAGAAAAGAAATTTGTTGAACCAGAAGCTCCGACACAAACGCTTTTCGGCTTCCGCTTCCTGGGCCCCAAACCTGCGAATGCAAAAGCAACAGAAGAAATCCAGGGAACCAAATCGGAAGAATCAAATAACAGTGCAGCCATCCCAAATAATGAACAACAGCAAAAGTCGGCACCTTCTCCAGCGAAAGAAGTGGCGCCTAAACAAAAAGCCCCGCCTTTGTTCGGGTTCTTCCGACAAGGACAAAAGCAAGAAGAAGCCGAATCAATAAGAACAAATCCACTAGAATTGGAGAAACAAAAGCAGGAGGAGAGACTGAAACTACTCTTGGGAGAGGAGGCGCTCGAGGAGCAACAGCTTGCCCAGAAGAACTTGATCCAAGCCGCAAAGGTTCAAGAGTCCGAACAGCCTATTTCGGACCAAGCTGCGGACAAGACGAATGGAGGCAACAGTAAAACAGCCATCAAGAGCGCGGGGTTTGAGTCTTTTTTCTCTCCAAAACCAAAAGCAAAAGGGAAGAAAATGTCATCAAAAACCGATGCCTCAGACAATAAAAAGGATGTCGAACACACTGAAGCTTCGCAAGAAGTGGCTCCCTATGTTCCTATTGTAATTGAAGAAGATGCCTACACACCAAAAGAGCCAAGAGTTAGTGTCTTCGGTTCACTTTTCAGCCCTGGAAGAGATGAATCATCACCACCCGAAAAGTCACTCAATGCCAGCTCAAAAGAGGAGATGATGACATTGGAGAAAAGCGATGAAACTAAAGGCGATGAAGTTATTGAAGCCGACAGCGTCGAGGATGCCAAAGATACGCTCCAAGTTTCTAGTCGCAGCTTTGTTGAATCGAATGAGAATAAACAAGGAGGACCAAGGGTTGGAGTCTTTGGTTCCATTTTCAACTCGAACCGAAGTGAAGGAATGTTGTCAGAGAAGGATCATGACGAGGAGAAAAGTGAAAGCGACACAGAAAAATACAGTGTCGAGGTGGCAGCAGAATCAGCCAAGTCGACTGGACCAGTAGTGGAACACATGGGAACAAAGTCTGCTTTGGAACTTGAGAAGGAGCGACAGCAAAAGCTTCTTATGGATCTGTTGAAGCTTGACGAAAATGCGATGAAGGATCAACAAGATCAGCAGGCCGTGTTGGTTTCTCAGACTGTATCTCAAAAGAAAGAAGGCAGAAGTACCCTTGGAAGTGAGTCATTAGAAGCACCCAAAGAGCTGGTCGCCACTGTTGATGAGAACGATGTGACTGCTCCAAAGAACTCAAGATTTGGAGGTTTTGGGTCGCTCTTTGTACCGGACGCTAGACAGGCAACGTCTTTGTCTTCTGGTGTCACTGATGAACCCAAGGGTGGTGAAGTTATTGAAGCCGACAGCGTCGAGGATGCCAAAGATACGCTCCAAGTTTCTAGTCGCAGCTTTGTTGAATCGAATGAGAATAAACAAGGAGGACCAAGGGTTGGAGTCTTTGGTTCCATTTTCAACTCGAACCGAAGTGAAGGAATGTTGTCAGAGAAGGATCATGACGAGGAGAAAAGTGAAAGCGACACAGAAAAATACAGTGTCGAGGTGGCAGCAGAATCAGCCAAGTCGACTGGACCAGTAGTGGAACACATGGGAACAAAGTCTGCTTTGGAACTTGAGAAGGAGCGACAGCAAAAGCTTCTTATGGATCTGTTGAAGCTTGACGAAAATGCGATGAAGGATCAACAAGATCAGCAGGCCGTGTTGGTTTCTCAGACTGTATCTCAAAAGAAAGAAGGCAGAAGTACCCTTGGAAGTGAGTCATTAGAAGCACCCAAAGAGCTGGTCGCCACTGTTGATGAGAACGATGTGACTGCTCCAAAGAACTCAAGATTTGGAGGTTTTGGGTCGCTCTTTGTACCGGACGCTAGACAGGCAACGTCTTTGTCTTCTGGTGTCACTGATGAACCCAAGGGTGGTGAAGTTATTGAAGCCGACAGCGTCGAGGATGCCAAAGATACGCTCCAAGTTTCTAGTCGCAGCTTTGTTGAATCGAATGAGAATAAACAAGGAGGACCAAGGGTTGGAGTCTTTGGTTCCATTTTCAACTCGAACCGAAGTGAAGGAATGTTGTCAGAGAAGGATCATGACGAGGAGAAAAGTGAAAGCGACACAGAAAAATACAGTGTCGAGGTGGCAGCAGAATCAGCCAAGTCGACTGGACCAGTAGTGGAACACATGGGAACAAAGTCTGCTTTGGAACTTGAGAAGGAGCGACAGCAAAAGCTTCTTATGGATCTGTTGAAGCTTGACGAAAATGCGATGAAGGATCAACAAGATCAGCAGGCCGTGTTGGTTTCTCAGACTGTATCTCAAAAGAAAGAAGGCAGAAGTACCCTTGGAAGTGAGTCATTAGAAGCACCCAAAGAGCTGGTCGCCACTGTTGATGAGAACGATGTGACTGCTCCAAAGAACTCAAGATTTGGAGGTTTTGGGTCGCTCTTTGTACCGGACGCTAGACAGGCAACGTCTTTGTCTTCTGGTGTCACTGATGAACCCAAGGGTGGTGAAGTTATTGAAGCCGACAGCGTCGAGGATGCCAAAGATACGCTCCAAGTTTCTAGTCGCAGCTTTGTTGAATCGAATGAGAATAAACAAGGAGGACCAAGGGTTGGAGTCTTTGGTTCCATTTTCAACTCGAACCGAAGTGAAGGAATGTTGTCAGAGAAGGATCATGACGAGGAGAAAAGTGAAAGCGACACAGAAAAATACAGTGTCGAGGTGGCAGCAGAATCAGCCAAGTCGACTGGACCAGTAGTGGAACACATGGGAACAAAGTCTGCTTTGGAACTTGAGAAGGAGCGACAGCAAAAGCTTCTTATGGATCTGTTGAAGCTTGACGAAAATGCGATGAAGGATCAACAAGATCAGCAGGCCGTGTTGGTTTCTCAGACTGTATCTCAAAAGAAAGAAGGCAGAAGTACCCTTGGAAGTGAGTCATTAGAAGCACCCAAAGAGCTGGTCGCCACTGTTGATGAGAACGATGTGACTGCTCCAAAGAACTCAAGATTTGGAGGTTTTGGGTCGCTCTTTGTACCGGACGCTAGACAGGCAACGTCTTTGTCTTCTGGTGTCACTGATGAACCCAAGGGTGGTGAAGTTATTGAAGCCGACAGCGTCGAGGATGCCAAAGATACGCTCCAAGTTTCTAGTCGCAGCTTTGTTGAATCGAATGAGAATAAACAAGGAGGACCAAGGGTTGGAGTCTTTGGTTCCATTTTCAACTCGAACCGAAGTGAAGGAATGTTGTCAGAGAAGGATCATGACGAGGAGAAAAGTGAAAGCGACACAGAAAAATACAGTGTCGAGGTGGCAGCAGAATCAGCCAAGTCGACTGGACCAGTAGTGGAACACATGGGAACAAAGTCTGCTTTGGAACTTGAGAAGGAGCGACAGCAAAAGCTTCTTATGGATCTGTTGAAGCTTGACGAAAATGCGATGAAGGATCAACAAGATCAGCAGGCCGTGTTGGTTTCTCAGACTGTATCTCAAAAGAAAGAAGGCAGAAGTACCCTTGGAAGTGAGTCATTAGAAGCACCCAAAGAGCTGGTCGCCACTGTTGATGAGAACGATGTGACTGCTCCAAAGAACTCAAGATTTGGAGGTTTTGGGTCGCTCTTTGTACCGGACGCTAGACAGGCAACGTCTTTGTCTTCTGGTGTCACTGATGAACCCAAGGGTGGTGAAGTTATTGAAGCCGACAGCGTCGAGGATGCCAAAGATACGCTCCAAGTTTCTAGTCGCAGCTTTGTTGAATCGAATGAGAATAAACAAGGAGGACCAAGGGTTGGAGTCTTTGGTTCCATTTTCAACTCGAACCGAAGTGAAGGAATGTTGTCAGAGAAGGATCATGACGAGGAGAAAAGTGAAAGCGACACAGAAAAATACAGTGTCGAGGTGGCAGCAGAATCAGCCAAGTCGACTGGACCAGTAGTGGAACACATGGGAACAAAGTCTGCTTTGGAACTTGAGAAGGAGCGACAGCAAAAGCTTCTTATGGATCTGTTGAAGCTTGACGAAAATGCGATGAAGGATCAACAAGATCAGCAGGCCGTGTTGGTTTCTCAGACTGTATCTCAAAAGCAAAAGAAGGAATTGAGTGAAAGGGCACATGATGAGCTGGTTGCAGCTGAAGAGATACCCTCACCTTACCAGAGTGGAAATCGCTTTGGTGAACAGAAACCACAACAACAAAAAATAGCTGATGAGGAAGAGTGGGAATCCTCACTGGAACCACAATCGAGTGAAGCTGCCGAGGAGGTAATGCCGATCTTCGATTCAAATCTACCTTACTCGGCTTCCATCGAAACACAATCAAGAAGATCAAATTCGCTTGCACTCGAAAAGGAAGAAAAGCAGCGGCTAATGATAGAACTCTTGGGGATTGATAAGGATCAAATTGGGATGGCCGAGCAAGCGCAGGAAGATCTCATACTGCAGAGTTTACATGGCGTATCCCCAACTGCAATGGAGCAAATCGATCCAATTCTTGATCCGACACCGCTGCATGAAGACAATGATTTTGCGGAAGAAGATGGTTTTGCGATATCACAGATTGAAAGTGTCAAGCAATATGAACCAATACTAGTTGTCCAAGATGTCACCGCTCAAAAAGCATATTCTTCAGCTGTTCACGATGACATGGTTCAAGGAAATTCTACATCAGCTGTTCGAGATGAGACTTTTGAAGGTGCCAAGGATCAAGAAAGTGTGTCATCAGATATTCGAGATGAGTCTGTACCACAAATGGCAGAGAATATGAGTATTAGCAATCGCGGTTTTGCAGGGTCAGCTAGTCCTGGACGCCTTTCTCTGATTCAAACAGTCTCGTCACGCTTCCGACCTTCAGTCAGATTCGAGAATGACGGCAATCGCCTTGAAATCGAAAAACAGAGGCAACAGAGACTTCTTTTAGAACAACTGAATCTGGATGAAGGTGATTTTCAAAAGAAGCAGCTTGAACAAGAGGAGTTGATTCGCCAATGCATCTTGGGGCGCCAGCAAGATCTCCAAGTAGACAAAGTTGCCAATGGTGTCAAGGAGAAACCTGGGACGAATGTTGCACAAGCAATTGAAGCTTCTGATAGCATTGATGGCTCTAAGGATGAGCAAGATTCTCAAGTTCTACTCTGGTGGCGTCAAAAATTGCGTGACAAAAATGATAAGACCACCAAGATGGTGGTGCCTTCGGAAGCCAGCGTGCAGAGCGAGCTGATCAGTGATCTAGGTTCAACCATAGACTCTCAAGGATCTGATGAAGATATCAAAGTCCATGACAACAACGAACCTGGGATGGACTTTGGCTCCCCAAGTCAGCAACAGGACGGTGCAATCAGCTCCATGATCAAGACCAAGGAGGCAACGACTTCTGTAGTAGACACAAAGGACGATACACCAACAAAAAGCAATATGAGCCCGATCGAAAGCCCTTGCGAGAAAGAGATGCCAACAGACGTTGGTGAGAAAACAAATGATACTGTGGTGGATATTCAAATTGACCAGGCAAGAAGCCACCAAAGCATGCCATCACAAAATGCTGGCAATGAGTCTCTGGTCAAAAATTCTGATGGAATCGCTGCGATGAACAACTCCTATCCAAACAAAACCACAAAGCCAATATCCAGTACTGATAGCAGTGCATTAGCATCTCAACCATCCGTCAAGTCCATTGAATCACCAAAACCTGGTGAAGACAGCCCAGGTGAAAGATCCAGGAGCAATAGCATAGGCTCTGTTGACCACCAGCACATCACAAGACGCAAACTTTTTTGTACTGACAAGACTACAAGGGAAAATTCCATCTTGTTTGCTCATTCTGCTGAGAACGAAGACCCTGCTAACAATGAAATGGATGATTTTGTTGCTAAAGATCTATCAGGGGCTCGTGATTCTGTAAAAATGGATAGCAACATCATGGATGACGGAGATCTGCTGCCAAAAAGCAAGCCGCTATTGCAAGTAGAACAGATGGAAGTTGAGCATGAGGATTCCAATAGTATCAGAAAAGGCTTTGGAACGCCCACTGTCCTTTCTGTTGCCTTTTTAAGATTGCCAGAACCTGATGTTAAAGGAACCAAAGAAACAAACCTGAACAAAGATGGACCGAGCCAAGTGGTAAAAAGCTGGGGTTCAAAAAGAGTCCATAAATTCTTTGGAACATCAACTGTTCTCTCTGATGCCTTTCTACGATTGCCAGAACCTGATTTGAAGCAAATGGCAGAAGAAAACCTGAAAGCAAATGGACCACTTCAAGTGACAGAAAGTGTGGATAAAAAAAGAATCCAAAAATACTTTGGGACACCAACAATCCTTCCAGGCGCCTTTCTGCAATTGCAGGAGCACGGTACTCACCAAAGTGCCAGAAAAATTCTGCACGGACATGATTCAATTGCTGTGAAACCTTCTGTCACACAAGATGATCTTGTTCCAAATGATAGATCACTTCCCAAATTGGAAGAAAACATAGATATTCTCATCCATGAAGAGGTAGATATTTCCCGCACAAATCCAAAAACAATCCAAAAAGGCTTTGGAACACCAACAATTCTTCCTGGTGCTTTTCTGCAATTACCAGAGAACAATGCCCACCACCAGGATGCTAAAGATAATCTGCTCGAACAAAATTTACTCCCAGATCAATTTCTTGTCACAGAAGATGATCCTGTACCCGATGATCGATCAGTTCCTGAATGGGAAGAAAACAATGATCTTTTGATCCAGAAAACGGTCGATCTTGATATGGATGTTGAAGCAGAAGTCGGAAAAGCATCGCATGAAAGTGATTCTTCTGTCCATGATGTCGAGATTACTGGACCTGACAAAGACCATCCTGAAGCCAGAGTGAAAGGTAGTGACAACGGACCTAGTCGGCATAGAATTGAGACAACCGAACCCTTCAAAAGTGACCAGGCAGTGGATTTGGTTGCAGCTGGTGACCATACTGCCTCAGCAAAAGATTCAATTGAGGAAGACATCCCAAGAGTAGGGCCACTGCTAGAAATTGCAGAAATTGCTGTTGCTGAATCAGACGAGAACAAGATCTGTGCATTGGTCAAACAAATTGATACCGCACTCACTGCACAGGCTTCGAAAGAACAAGAATCTTACAAGAGGGAGCAAAAGCACAGCAGTGACCAGGAGGGAAAGACAGTCATTTCTGAAACGGATGACAGCGCAGATGCAACCATCAATATCAGCATGCTTGCGGACAATGACACTTTGGATATCAGCGACAATATCAATATTCTTGATACTGTCACTAGGGCAAGAGCTGGCACAGTAGATGTGCCAATTCATTCGCTTGCTGAGGATGCAACACTAAGTGAAGGCAGACGTTCCAATTCAGAACATTCGGACAGACTGCCTGTTGATTTTGAAGCAGAGCAGCCGTGTAGGTTGTATCATGGACAAGGTAGCAACAAGAAGACCGCAACTACTGATGTCAAGGTTGCCACTGAAGATGTGCGTGCCATTGATAACACCAGAACCAAAGTGGATAACAAGATGGTGCAAAGTGAATCTTCAATAGACGGTAGCCACCGATTGGAAGACCCTAGGGTTCTGGCTTTTGATTCTGCAGCTACGCTGATTAAGGAGCCAGTTATGCTTTGTGTGAATGATGAGTCTGAAAAAGAGGTTACTCTGGGCAGACCTAGCAGCAATATGCTGGGCACTTTGCAGATGTTTAGAGATGATCCAATAATACCAAGCATCCATGTTGACCATGAAAACACCAAAGAAGCCAAGCTTGATTTTGATATTGAAAATCTGAAGAAGGCAGCAATTGAGCAAAATGATCATCTTCAGCCGATTATTAAAGACACATCAAGCAGAAAGGTTGAGAGAGTTCCAGCTGTTGAGCTCCAGCTAGAGGACAATAATTTGATAGTGACTGTTGACGGTGATCGGGTGGAAGGTGCCTTTGACATATCAGAAATTAGAGACCTTGAGAAACGCGAAAGACTTTTTGCAGATATGCAAAGCGCATTACCAGGTGTTGCCATTTCTAGTTCCCAAGGAAACCAGATATGCATACGCTTGAATTTGGCAGGTAGGAGGATGGGCTTCAAAGTGGAAAATAATAAAGTATCTTTGCTTGCGGACCCATTTGCACTGCCAATCCAAAATGCTCCGTGGGACCAAATTGAAGATGAAAACAAAGGAATTGTCCAGTCAGTGATGAGTGCAAATAAGGCAGAAGATCAAATGCCTGAAGCAGGCAAAATTGATTCCGACCAGAAAGAAAACTATTCATCTCATCTCAAACCCCATGGTGGTTCTCCAAAACCATTGACAGTGAGAGATGATTTGGTGAAACATGCTGATGACAGTGTTCAGAATTTCAGAGCCAAAAATATGACAAGCGGCTCTAAGCAAAAAGAAGATCCACCCCAAGAACAACCTGTTCCTTTCGACGAAGGGGGAAGTTTCCATAGCAAGCTGTCGATTGCCCCATTTGATGAAAAGGGGAGTTTCAATACTAAGCAGATGCCTGTACCTTTCGATGAGAGGGAGAGTTTCAATTCGGACAGTGGGAAAACGGAAGATACAAAACAATCCATCTCTTTGGACAAACCTCACAAACAAGCTAGACAAGATTTGGAGCGATTGGATGAATCAATGGACAATATGCCCATGGTGGTGGATATGGACAGAATACCCAATGCGACTATCGCAAGAGAACAATATGCTGGCATAAAATCAGCAGCGTGGCAATTGTTGAACGATGAAAGCCAGACGAAACCTTGCTTTCTGCCTCTCTGGGAAGAAGCTTCCCAACGAACTGAAGATGTACCACCATTGCCTCAGGTCCCAATTGCTTTGAGTTTAGACAATGGCGGGCGATCAAGCTCAATCAGAGGAGACCTGGATACGCCAAAGAAGACAGCGAAAAATCATGTTTCAATGTCAGAAGAAACAGATAGAACTACTGCCAGTACTGTGAAAGCGAAAGATGCTGGCAAAGACTCCAAAAATTTGAATCCAGAGAACAACGGAAGCGATTACCTTGCGCGGTACATAGCAGCTCGAAGTAAAGCCACAGCAAGAGCAAGAAATGATCTCAAGACAACCTTGGACACTACAAAGACCCGCCGCAAACGAGACCCATCGGAAAGAATTAATGCCAAGAAAGTTGTACCAGCAAAGATTTGCACCGTAGATAGACGGGTCTTCTCGTTGCCACAGAATGTTGGTACAGCAGAACCTGAAGGCATCCGAATCAGCCCAAAAGGCAAATCAGGAGCTGCAACTGGAGCTGTCAATACAACCAAGAGCAGCCGGTTTACCTATCCAAGTGGTGAGCTTGCCATTGTTGATTATGAGCGTAACGCGAGGCGGGGACGAGGACGAGGGCTAGTGTCCAATGCTGATTCTGAAACGCGGAAGAAGCCGAAAGACCATCAAAGTAGACAGCACTGTGACAGAAACGTTGATACCTCTTCTTACTCCCGTGATAGTTTTCGAGCACCTCAAAGTGCCAGAAGCCGACCGCACCCCTACATATGGAACAAAGGAGGAGATGAGTGGCAACAGGAACAGTTGGGTTTGGGACTTGGATTGGGGCGACCAGAGATGTACCGTGCTCCCCCTGGAGCTTTCTTTTATGAAGACAGTGCAAAGGACAAGTACTCTTCATATCCAAGTGACCTACCAAATGCACAATCGCGCTATACTTCCCCTTATTTGAACGATCTTTCAAGACAGGCCTATGGTCGGAGTGCACTGGGGGCATATGCGCCAAATCAAACAACACTGCTTAGGAAGCAGAAACATACAAGTTCAACAAACAGAGCTAAGGAAATGGATGCACCAATCACTTCTTCGGATCGGAGATTTCAGAGAAAAAGGATCAAGGCAAAGATGAAACGTTTGAAGACTACAGTCTCCAAGATGGAAGACAAATAACGAGGACAGCCAAACCGGCCGGCCATCCCAGCTGCCTGATTGCCAATTGTGTTTAAAAAGTTACCTTTGCAATAGATGAATCAGCATATTGTAAACTGTACATGAAAAAGCCGAACGAAATATTGTGTATGACTGTCTATAGTATTAGAGGTACTCGTAGAACATACCTGTACCATCATCAATCATCGGGCCGTATCGCATACATTTCTGCTGACGTGGAAGATGTACTGACGAAAACGTACGAAGAGAGGCTGACATCAGAATTCATCATCATCACCCAAATCTCAGTGACGATGAGTATTCCCGTCGAAAGTGTTCGACTCTAATAAAAACAAAGAGTTCCCTATTTGAGAAAGCAACATACCACAAGCAGGTAAAGCGCGATGAGATGCACACAAATATTTAATCAGTTCCTGGTGCTCTCTTGCACTTTTGGATCGGCCAAAGCTTTCAGCTTGTCGTCTCCCACCAAATTATCCAAACAATCGAATGTAGCTTTGGGATCTTCAGCGGTGGAAGCAGTGTCTAATGCAGTTTTGGGAACCCCAGCTACTGCCTTTGATGATGGAATTTGCCCCTTTGAAATCACAACACCTATCTATTATGTAAACGACAAGCCACACATTGGACATGCATATACATCGACTGCATGTGATGTGATTGCAAGATTCATGCGACTCAGCGGCAGAGAAGTCTTTTTTCTGAGTGGAACAGACGAGCATGGTCAAAAGGTTGAACAATCGGCTGAAAAGAAGGGAGTGGATCCGCAGGATTTCGTAGATGAAGTGTCAAAGAGCTTCCGAGAACTATTGGATCTGATGAATATTTCCAACGACAAGTTTATTCGAACGACATCACAAGAGCACAAAGAATCAGTTCAGGTAAGAGTTTACAATACTTTGCGACTCAAAATTGCATGGATTTTAGCTCACATGCTTCTCTTTTAATTTTCTAAACAACAGCACTTATGGAAGACACTCGTCGACAAGGGATTCATTTACAAGGGCACATATTCTGGCTGGTACTCGGTTCGTGACGAATGCTTCTACAATGAGTCCGAGCTGGTGGATGGCAAGGCACCAACAGGTGCTGAAGTCGAATGGGTTGCCAAGGAGGAATCATATTTCTTCAAGCTGAGTGAATTCGAAGACAAATTATTGGAACTTTACGAGTCTAGTCCCGATTTCATTGCTCCCAAGTCAAGAAAGAATGAAGTAGTTTCTTTTGTCAAGGGGGGGCTTCGAGATCTTTCTGTCAGCCGAACATCATTCAAGTGGGGAGTGCCAGTTCCAGGGGATGAAGATCACGTGATGTATGTATGGATTGATGCTTTGGCGAACTATATGTCAGCTCTGGGTTACCCTGATGAGTCTCCGGAAGGAAATTTCGCCAAGTACTGGCCCGCCTCGGTGCATATTGTAGGGAAAGATATTCTGAGATTCCATACTGTTTACTGGCCCGCCTTCTTGATGGCTGCTGGATTGCCAGTTCCAAAACGAATTTTTGCTCATGGTTGGTGGACCAAGGACGGTGAAAAGATTTCCAAGTCTCTAGGCAATGTCATCGACCCTGTAGATTTAGTTGAGAAGTACGGGGTGGATCCGACACGATTCTTTTTAATGTCTGAGGTGCCTTTTGGTAACGACGGTGATTATTCCGACAGTTCCATGGTTTACAAATGCAATGCCAATCTTTCAAATGAATTGGGCAATATTTGCCAGCGTGTGTGCACATTGGCATATAAGAACTGTGATAACGCCGTTCCCCAACCTGGTGACCTTACCTCGGAAGACGAAAGCTTGTTGAACTCTGCAAAAGCTTTGCGGGAAAAGGCCGCAGAAGCCATTGCCAACCAAGCTATCAGCCAGTATTCTCAAGCAATGGTCACTATGGTAAAGGAGGCAAACAAATACATTGATGTTATGGCGCCTTGGAAATTGAATAAGGAAGACCCTAGACGTATGAAGACGGTACTATATGTTCTTTTGGAAGTGATCCGATATTCTGCTATCCTTTATCAGCCTCTTATTCCAGACTCAGCAAACAAAATTCTTGATCAAATCACTGTTCCAAAAGATGAGCGGACCTTTGCCCACTTGGAATCGAGCCCCGTTCAACCCTTGACACCCATGCAACCACCTGTAAGCGTTTTCCCACGATTTGAAATTCCCGGGGAAGCAAACACTGCTGGGAAGACGGAGAAACCCAAGCCCAAGAAAGTGGCTCAGCCTCAGGTGAACCGAGAAATCGATATCTCCCAACTTGACATACGTGTCGGTGTGATCACAAAGGCATGGGCACATGAAGAGGCGGATAAGCTGATATGCGAAGAAATTGATATCGGTGAGGAATCTGGGCCACGTCAAATTGCTTCAGGTCTACGAGATTTCTACAACGCAGAGGACCTGGAAGGCCAAAGGGTTCTGGTGCTATCTAACTTGAAGAGCCGGAAACTCGTTGGATTCCCTTCACATGGAATGGTCCTTTGTGCGTCAAATGGCGAAATGACAGAATTTGTAGAGCCTCCAGCAGATGCTGCCATCGGAGAGCGTATTTCTACCGAGGGCTTCAGTGGCGAGCCAGCGTCAGAAAACCAAGTTGGCAAGAAAAAGATGCTGGACAAGATATTCCCCGACTTGAAGACCGATGATGATGGTGTAGCAACATTCAAGGGAGTCCCATTAGTTACCAGCGTAGGACCTTGTAGAGCGCAGAGAGGAATGGCTGGAGCAGAGGTAGCGTAAAATATAGAACAATCATAACTATAGAATCTTGAATATGCAGAAGGATTATTTTATATACCTGCATGGCGTGGAAATCTAGTCTATTATTGTTACATGCCAAATGGCGAGATCCCAAAAGGCTTGACGACGTCATTGCCCTTCTTCTTGTCGGCTGGAACGTCGGATCTGGTTGACACACCTTCAGGTACGGCAGTGAATCCACCACCGCTGCTGCAAAGATTGCCAAAACCACCACCATTCGGTTATCCGAAGGGAGAGAAGCCTGCTCCCTTTGAAGCTCCAAATGGTGAGCCTCCAGCAGAGCTTCCAAATCCACCCTTTGAAGAGCCGCCGAAGCCTCCCTTAGAAGCCCCATTTGCGCTTCCCAATCCACCCTTGGATGCGCCTCCAAACGATGAGCCACCAGTTGAACCGCCAAAGCCTCCCTTAGAAGCCCCTCCGAAGGAAGGACTGCCACCTGAGCTTCCAAAACCACCACCCTTGGACGCTCCTCCGAATGACGAAGCGCCACCCGAGCTGCCGAAGCCACCACCCTTGGACGCTCCTCCTCCAAATGATGAGCTGCCACCAGAGCTGGAGCCGAAGCCACCACTCTTGGACGCTCCGCCAAATGACGAAGTGCCACCGGAGCTGCCGAAGCTACCACCCTTGGACGCTCCTCCAAATGATGAGCTGCCACCAGAGTTGGAGCCGAAGCCACCACTCTTGGACGCTCCGCCGAATGACGAAGCGCCCCCTGAGCTGCCGAAGCCACCCGCCTTGGACGCTCCTCCTCCAAACGATGAGCTGCCACCAGAGTTGGAGCCAAAACCACCCCCCGTGGACGCTCCTCCAAATGATGAGCTGCCACCAGAGCTGGAGCCGAAGCCGCCACCCTTGGACGCTCCGCCAAATGAGGAAGCGCCTCCTGGGCTTCCGAATCCACCTCCACCCTTCGACTCTCCTCCAAATGATGAGCTTCCGCCAGTGCTGCCAAAGCCACCTCCGCTCTTGGACGCTCCTCCAAAAGATGAGCTTCCTCCAGTACTACCAAAACCACCGCTCTTGGAAGATCCTCCAAACGAAGAAGTGCCTCCAGAACTTCCGAATCCACCTCCGCCCTTGGACGCCCTACCAAACGATGAACTTCCGCCGGTGCTGCCAAAGCCACCACCCTTGGATGATCCACCGAATGACGAGCTGGCTCCAGCGCCTCCCAATCCACCACTGACACCTGAGCCCCCGAATCCACCTCTGCTCGTACTAGCACCAAACGAAGATGACGAACCGGAGCCATCAAGTCCGCCTGGACCTGATGTGTCACCAGATGCCATGCCAGAAGATACTGGCATTCCACCGCTGGATGACCCAAACGATGAAGTGCCTGCGGGACTTCCGAATCCTCCACCGCTCTTAGACGCCCCACCAAACGATGAGCTTCCGCCGGTGGTACCAAAGCCACCGCCCTTGGATGATCCTCCAAATGATGAGCCACCGCCGGAAGCGCCGAATCCACCTCCGCTCTTGCTAGCACCAAACGAAGATGAAGAACCGGAGCCGCCAAGTCCACCTGGACCTGATGTGCCACCAGATGCCATGCCAGACGATCCCGGCATTCCACCACTGGATGATCCAAATGATGAACTGCCTCCGGAACTTCCGAATCCACTGCTACCTGATGACCCTGGGGAGGATCCAAAACCTGGGGCCGAGACGCCTCCAGTCATTCCGTTATTGCTTCCGAATCCAGAAGAGCCACCACCGCCCATGCCACCGGAGCCTCCGTTGCCTCCAAACGACGATGCTCCTGGTCCACTGTCGGAGGAACCACCAAAGCCTGATGACGGTGAATTAGAACCACCTCCACCAAAGCCACCATTGTTACCTGGTCCGCCTTGTCCTACTCCGTTACTATTCGAGGATCCCGGGTTCCAACCAACTGGTACGGTTGCAATGGATTGCTTTCTGGTGCTTTGAGGAGAAGCAAAATCATTATTCCTATTGCCAGGAATGGTGTATCCCATTCCGCTAGCACCGAGTGTTCGAGGCATCCGCTGTCCTGGATCCATGGCGTTGCCAAGGACTTCCACATTGCCGTTGTACGTGTTAGACAGAACTGGCTCCACCGAGGCAATAATGGGGTATTCCATACTGGCAGAATTGATGATTCGAAGTGTTTGCGATTCACCCGTTGGGCATTCGATGGAAAGACTGGCGGGGTACGTCATTCCATCTTGCGAATAGAAATCAATCACTTGTTTGTTATTGTTTGGGCCTGGAATAATGACAAAACAGAGAGAAGCTGTTAGCAATTGACTAACTTGATACAATGCAATCATACATGCACACAACTATACTATATTCATACCTTGAGATAGTTCAATCCGAGCACACAATGGCAAGCCCATGGTTTGCAAGACAATCTGGATGGCAGCCGTCTCAGGTCCCAACGGATAGGTTCGAAGGGAACCTCCCTGAATGTTGTTCATCTCCGTGCCAAACTCGTACATTTGTGCCGCCGGCATGGGACTGGCGTAACTAATCTCCACCGTGTCTCCATCCGCCACCGTGGCAGAGAGGGGGAATTCCAAGTTGGGACCAATATTCTTGACGGCCAAGGTATTTTGTTGGCAGGGCAGTTCCACAAGAGCACGAAAGGGACGTAGTTTCCCATCTTCCGAGTAGACCCGCATCTTTTGCGGTTTGTTGTCCGGACCTTGCCAGAGTTCCACATTGGCTTCCAAGGGACGCCCTTGAGTGTGAATCTCCAGCATGACGCGGTCTAGGTTTTGGCCCGGTGTAAAGGCCCATGTCTTGATGGAGTTACCTTGGACGACGGATCCAATATTCTCAAGGGAGTGAAAGTTTTGGTGTGGATTCTATGTGATGAATAAATAGGAGCGAGGGATGTTGTTTGAAACATTTGTGTGAGTACACTAGATGAAAGAGAACGATGGAACGAACACAATAGCGGCGACAACGAGAAGAATGGACATACCTTTCGAAAGTCTTCAATAGACGCATCCGATATTTGTTGTGGATTCTGATTATTCCTAAAACCAGGTCCGCCATTATTGTTTTGCTTCTGCTGTTGACCACCAAAACCATTGTTCTGCTGTTGACCACCAAAACCATTGTTGTTGTTGTTGTCATTCGTGTTGCGTGGTGCTATTTGGGATTGTCCGAGCCGATCATTGTCATTCGTGTTGGATTGTCCAAAGGGGGATGGGTTGTTATTGTTCGATGATCCGCCTCTAGCCAATGGACCACCTGATTGTGGGTTACTGTTTGGAAAGGAGGAGGAGCCACCACCAGAATTCGGAAAGGATGATGAGGAATTAGGACCAGATCCGAAAGGACTGGAATAAAGTCTCGTCCTTTGTGTTCTTCCATTATGATAGCTGAGTTGTTGTATGTTATTGTTTTTGTTTTGTAGAATAGGAATAAGATCAGGTTCTTGAACTGTTCTTCTTTGAACAACAAGGTCGTGATGGAGCCGGTTCAAATGTCGACCTGGCTGATGATGTGTTGTGAATGCAGTGACTGTGCTACAACTGCAAGACACTATTATCAACGCTATCGCAGCATCGGATATCCTTTTCATCGTTCCTTGACTAGGGTATTTAGCGTGCGGAAGCAATCTTTGTGCGTTGAAATTGCGTATCGTGTATTCAAAGAAATTGAATTGATGATTCTAGGAGCGTTCGCCTCGAGTTCAAACAAATTCCTTGATAATGTAGTGTGGCTATGACCTTTGATGTCAATAGAATCCACAATTGCTCTTCCTTTGATGGCTTGATCAGTCGTTTTTCTCTTGAGGGGGCGTCAACACACAGATGTTGTTTTTTCCTACCACCCACTAAAACGCACTTTGTGGCTTGTCCACGTAAATGAAAACTCTCGCTAAATTAGCCGCAAAGAATATGACGTGGTGGAAATCTACATAACACTTTTGTTCGTACACCATTTATAGTACTATCGCAAATTTTTTTTCGCATACGCACACTTTGGTGTCGAGCGTTTGATGAGAAAAATCCACAGCTTCCGGGGACGCATTCCATGCTCCCCTCCCTTATTTGTGGGATACCATGACCCCCGAAGCTCCCTCAAATTTCCAATCTTGTAAATTCCTTTTCTGTGCGTAAAATGTCCATTATTGTATCCTACTATTTTATGCGAAGGTCATTTTATATCGCTGTGCAATACATCCATAAAGTCTTTCTCAACGCCATTGTGGAATCATTGCCATTTTCAATCCATCATTCAATTTGGTCTGAGAGGGAACATGTTGAACAAGTTTGCAGCATCAACCTAAACGAATATATATTGGTGGAGCTCGCCCAAAAACACAAAACTCAGCTTCTTCTTCTTGCTGTATCCTATTGCTAGGGGACTACAACTGCAGGAAGACTCGCTCTTTCCATAAAATCCAAGAAGAAGAAAAATGGGGAGATTTTTCTTTTCCAGTCGAAGTGATGATATTATTATTAGTGATGCACAGCATCCGCCTCCTTCGATGATTCTATCATCGTCCGATTATTCCTCTTCCTCCATCGATTGGATTGCGTCCTCCGAGTCATTTCGAGTGGAAGAACCCGAAGTGATTAGTCTGACACTCTTTCGGTCGTCTACGGATCAGAGACTTGGAGTCAAGCTCGGCAAGCGAACCAGCACTGCAATGATGTCTAATACTAAGGATTCAGATGAAGAATATTTGGGAAACCAAAATGATGCCAATCATCATCATCTTGATTTAAAGGATGACGTCTATGTCGCAGCACTCGACGAACGACAGGACAGCTTGCTGAATCATCCAACAAAACTGCCTATTCAAGTGGGCGATTTAGTGATATCCTTCAATGGCAGGCTGTGCAAGTCATTGGACTTGGAAACCCTTCAGGAGATTATGAGTCACGCGACTGGGGTCATTACCATTTGTCTTTACAAGGCAGCAAACTCTACTGATTGCAATGTTGAAAGATTGGAAACAGCCAAACGAGAAATGATGGTGCATCAGGCAGTCTTTGTACAACCAAAACAGCATACTTGTCTGCCTATGGATCTGGACTTTGAAAGTCAAATTGTGTCACAGCAACGCTGTTTGACCTTTGCGCATTTGCACGGCGACAATGATTGGTTATCACCCTCTTGTCTCGAGGTTGGACACATTGTATTGGCCATCAATGGATCTTGTAGTTACAATCTGGAGGAAGAGGATGCCCGGTTCTTTCTACAGACAAAATGTGAACTGGAACCTTGTGTCTCGATCACGACTCTTGGTTACCCCAATACTACTAATTTCGCGAAAAAGGATCCTGACAATTCCGCATCCAAGGACGGTGAAATCCCAATACTTGGCAAAGAGAACAAACTATCCTCGGCACCAACAACAAAGCAAAAGAAATTCTCGAGAATGTGGAGCATCAGCAACGGACTAAAGGAAACTGAAAAAGAAAAAAGACAAAGGGAGGAAAGGCAGCTTGATTCCAAGTATATCCAAGAAACTACTCTCCAGATTCGAAACATTCTCCGCGAAGCCAAAAATGATCGCTCGATTGATGCTGCCGGAAAGTTTCCAATGTTTTCACCCTGTCGTAAGCTATTTCTGGCAATGAAACATCGTATGGATGCCTGTGCCAGAGAGCGAGGGACGGGAGAAGTTTATTTCCAGCTTTATTTGTCACTATCAAAGAGTTTCTTGTTGGAATACGCACGAATTCTCAACTCGTCATTGACTGCCGCTGCGCCAACCAAAAGGATACTCAAAGTACGCAAGATCATGGGTTCGCCCTCATCATCATTGTCATCACTATCGCCATCATCGTTTTTGAAAGGAAGCGAAGGCCTTTTTGGGCACGACGAAAAGATTACGGACCACGAAAAGAACCTGTGTCACATCTTCAACACTTCCAAGTTCTGTGTCGATACAATAGAACAAATGGAAGAGATGGTCAGAAATACCATTCACGACACGTACGCTGCTCAAGTTGACATGACATCCCAGCAAGAGACTTTTGATGAGATTGCCGCAAAGGCTATGGAATTCTTGGTATCACTTCTCAGCAATCAAATTCGTGCGTGCGCATTTGCAGACATGACCAAACTTCCTTGGAAAAAATGGGATCAAGTTCAAGATACCAACGACTATGTCTACTCCATTTGTCATCATGTCGAATCCTACATATCTACTGCCGAATGGCTCCTGTCTCCGGCATATTTCTGTACACTATGCGACAAGTTGGCCATGGACATCATTGAAACCTTTGATTCCATCATGCTTTCGAAATGCAATCACACTACAACGACAGGAAAGCAGCAATTATTACTGGATGTCCACACGCTAAAATCCTTCTTTCTCGGGAAGCTCGTTGAAGATCACAAGAAGGGCTCTCTTGTCTCTTCATGGACCATTTATGAGAAAATGGTATCTGAAAAGTTCCAAAAGATGGAAGCTTTGCTCAGAATCGCATCTGTTTCAGAATCCGATCTGAAGGATTTCATGAGTGACATTATCTAACAAATCATTTTTTGAGAGAGAATCTAGTGGACTAGTTGTGTTTCTTATCCTATACTCGAAAGATGGTCACATTCACATAAATTATTTGGACGTTGCGACATCTCCTGAATGCTTCTTGGCTCCAAAGAGAATGCCAACACTTTATCGCAAGGATAAAAATCAATCGCGCTGTTGGGTGTGACAAGGTCTTGCGCGTCTAACGAGAAGGGGATTGGTGATATATGATCATCCAGCAGCGCCCCATAACTCCGAGCGAGTTGATTTTTTCGATCTTGGTCTTGGTCAGTCGTAATCGTCTTCGAACTCAGAGGAATGCAAGAAGAAATGGTCGGTGCTGCGATGGCCGACTTGCCATCATCTTCTTGGTTCCTTGAAGGATTTAAAGAAGGGCTTGGGGCTTGGGGTTCCATGCGAGCACTATCATTGTCGCTATCAAGTTGGCCAGCCAATTGTGGAAGATGTAATGGCGTCTTACTTGCGCGATGAGATACTTGAGAGCAAATCACTTGATGCTGCTGACCTGCAACGGGCATTTGACCCGATGTATTGCTCCGTGTCCCGGTATCCAACATCGATTCGGAAATCCGTGGCCTTAGCTTTGGTAGGCGGCCACTCAGTGCTGAATCAGAGAGAGAATCAGAAGTATCGCTTCTTGAGGCTGCTCCTTTTGCATTTCTCTTGCTCTTTGCTCTCTTTATAAGCCATGGGGCCCACATATTCTGGCGATTAAAGCTTGGGTGTGAGTCTGTTTGGGCAACTAAGGTGTGAGAAAACAGTTGAAAGATGAATACGAGGTCTTTTAAGTGTGCAACTTACAAATCCCAGTTCGACTCCCCTTCTTTTGGCAAGTGAATCCATGGGCATATAGCGCTCGAGTAAAGCTGTTATATTTCGTAGTGTTGAAATACCTTGGCAGTAATTCATTCTCGAACTCTTCCTTAAGATGAACTTGAAGTGCCCTCCCATCGTTCACCCACGATATTATATGTTCGTGATCGTTCGATTCCACAAATTTGAGTAGATTGTAGAGAGCCTCTGGGAAAGGTTTGCTTCTGATAGTCGCTGCTGTTGGAGGCTTGGTTTCAGCCATTTTGTTTCTTTGTGTTGATTTTTGTGTGACTCTCAAAAGAAACAGAAAACAAACAAAACGACAGACACGCTATTCTACCGTCTTCTGATTCCATACTTCAATCAATCCCGACATGGCGTAATAGAAATTCCTGAACAAATCTTGTTTTTGGAGAAAAGTTCGTGTTTCCCGTCATCTCTGCGGTAATTTATATTGCAATAGCTCCACACAACATATCGCGACCACCACTTGTCTTTGTTAACGATTTGTCCGAAAGAGCTTGAATGATATTGATGTCACTCATTTCATGATTGAACAGATTATACAAAAAAATCGAAAGAAGCCATATGGAACACTCAGAACACTGACTTTCCGAGTGCTCCCACCAAGGGAACACGGTTCCTCTTCTAATAATACTGAAAGGAGTTTTCTGTTTTTTTAGTCCCCGCAAAAATAGTCTCGAGCTTGTTCATCGGCGTCGAACATTCTCCTCTTCATTGGAGATTTATAGTACCAGGTACCTGGTACCGGTACCATACCTGGAATCTCTTCCAAACCCACGAGGCAAGCGCTCCATGCTGAAAAAATGACTTCGGTGTGATTGCAATTGTGTTGTTTCGAACTGCACTAATTTTAAAAGATGTACCTGTGCTACCTTTCCCACGATGGCTCATGTACACTCTGAGTGTTCCTTTTGATCTAGTACAAAGTGAAGAAAATGCAGTCTACATGAATTGAAACTCTATTAATTTCCAAATTGTTGATGCACCAACCGGGTTGGTCTTGAACCTGATCAGACAATAATCTGTGGAAGAATGGTGTCTAACGTTCCCTCTTTTTAGAGTACTCGTACATCGCAATGCCCTTCTTACACAATCGTGAACCGACCTTTTCACTTTGGAGACGCTTATAAGCAAGACGTTGACGCTTGACCCAATGCTAGGTTCCCAGTGTACCTACTGTACCGACCTGGGATGTTGCAGTCACCATACTGTACTTTCGTTTAGTTTATTTCCAAATTGGCGGATGTTTTGACTTCTTCGACTACCAGCACTAATATCCATTGTAGCACTCCAAGTTGTCGCCCAGCCCCGAAAAGTGATTTGAAATTCTGCGTAATATAGCGGTAGCTTTGGTGGTGGTTCGACCGTGTCTGTGTGAGATTCTTTACAACTTCTGGAACCTACCGGTATGGCCAATCATTGATCGCCCAAGCCAAGTGGGTGAACTTGAATCCTTTCTACCTTGGTTGGAAAGCCCTATATCAAGCACCCCCGGGCTTGTCACATATATCTCTGGACGACAAATATGTGTTAGTACTATATTGTAGTTGAAAGAAAATAGGCCACGAATCCGACTAATGCTGTTTTTGTGGCACAACTTACATTTAAGCCACTGTCTGGTGGATCTCGGCCAATCATATGAGCAAGTGCGTCACATACCACGCTTTCCGTCAGTTTTGATAGAAGGGAATGGTGCATTGTATTGTTGAATGGTTGTCCTTCGCTATGGCGGCCATGAGCACCCGCCGACAGACGCAATGTGCAAATCCAAAAATCTCTGAACCTAAAGGAAATGAAGCGAATCCAGCAAGGCGCCAACATAGCAGAGATGCCAATAGAATCCTCTAAGGTACCTTTGAGCTCCACCTCCTTCCATATGTTCACGAAGCTTTCAGTAGCCTCTGATTCTATCTTCTTTTCTTATGGGGTCCTCAGTTGCTGCATATTCATCGTCTTAGTCGAATTTGGTGGTAGCTGACGGATTTGACTGCAAATCATCATCACAAAGGAACCCAGAAAGCCACGAACAGATGATATCATCGGGTGCGACATATCAAGAGATGTGACTTCTCAATCAATCACTTTTTCTAGTGGATTATTTGAAGAATGTGTTCAGTGGGAGACATCTGTGATCGATGATAATGTTTGGCAGAAATTTGTTCCAACAGAACGAGACATAAGGATCTTTTTCTTGCATATGGTCAGTGTGAGTCTGGTTCGGGGTGAATACTTTCGTGTTTTGTGATTGTTGTTTGAAGGTGGTAACGGTAGGTGATGGGTTCTGTTTCGTGATGGGTCCGTGCAAAAACTATGGAATGACGCCCACGACCATTCATTTGATGGGACATGGATATCATGTTTATCATTTGTAATAGAAAATGGAACAAGATCTTTCCTCCGATTGAAGACTTGAGTATATCCCTTTGTGCCATAAAGTGTCTTTCTGGTTGGGTCCATTTTTTGCATCCACTTTCGTCGTTGTTATTGCAGTTGCGGTGTATCATCGTATGATGCGGTTGTCATAAAGTTGAAAGTGCGAGTGCGTCACAAAACTGCACAAAATGTCCGAGAACTTGATCGACTGAGTCATTCAGCGAAATGACCTTTCGGTAAAACCGCCGCGGTATGATTGAGCATCGAGGAGCCGCTAAGCAGAGTCTTGCATTGTATTTAGACTTGCCAACCACTTACGTTGGGCTACCAAATAGGTAAGCGTTGTTACTATCGTGTTCCTGCCGTGTTCCTGCCTTGTATACTGGCATCAGCAGGAATAGGTGAATGAGACCTGGTGTGAAGAAAAGTGGATCTTGCATCGACGAACCAAGAACTTTATGTGACTCACGACAGCAAATTTGTTCGACACCATAGCGGTGTCGGAGGTCAAAGACCAGGTCACGTCTCCTTGATGGCAACTCTGGATCACAATTCGTTTTAATTCCACGAATGTAATATGTACTGATTTATAAGGCTAAGAACCTTCCATCTTGGTATTCTCCTCTCTGGCGCTGACCATCTATCTCTTTGTCAGCATAGACTATCGCGAACCCGTAATACTTCTCAAAATATGGTAGAATTTACCTCACCCGTCCTCAGTGAAGAGGAACGTGAAAGACGACGCGAAGCATTGAGGCAAAAAGCTCGTGCCATGATACAGTCTCGGCCTTCCTCTGTCCTAAAGGATAAGCAGGAACTGCAAAAACTTCAGGAAGAAATGGAAAGGGCCTTGGCGGAGGAAGAGGAGGAAGAAGAAGAGAATGAAGAACCGAAACCCAAGAAACCAGAGCCACTTCAAATTCAAGTGAAACTACCCGGTGGTGAAAGTGTAGATATCAAGGTAGCACCTGATGATACTGTACCAGACATTAAGGAAATTTTGGAAGATGACCATGATTTTCCTATCGAAGAGCAAGAATTGTTCAACAACGGCAAAGCTTTGGCCGATATGTACTCAGACTTGACGGATTGCGGCATTCAAGCTGGCGATGTCCTTGAACTAAATCCTCCACCTATCGAGATCTTTGTCCAAGCCCAAGATGGAAAGAAAATGTCCATGAAAGTGATGCCACATATTACCATTGATCAATTGAAACAGCAAATCCAAGAAGAGCACGGAATTCAAGCCGATCAATTAAAACTAGAATTCAAAGGAAAGTCATTGCATGATTTGAGTGCGTCCCTAACGGTGGATTGTGAGGTCTTACCCGGGGATGTGATTGATCTTAAACCAGAAGACATCACGGTACACATTCAATTGTACACTGGCCAAAAATTGCCCGTCACCCTCCCCCCTACTACCAGTGTTGGTGATCTGAAGAAGCAAGTTCAAGCTGCACACGGAATTTCTGCCGATGAGCAAGAATTGGAGTTTGATGGGAAGCCGTTGGACAACGATTTGGCAAGCTTCGTCGATTGTGGGATTCAGAAGGAGGCTATCATTAATATGAAACCACCAGATATTAAGATCTCTGTTGTCAAGCATGATGGCAAAAAATGGTCGTTTGCGGTCAAACCAACCTTTTCTGTTGGAGAATTGAAGCAGATGATCCAAGAGAAGCACGAAGTCCCGGTCGAAAAACAAGAATTGGAATTTGAAGGGAAAGAACTCGATAATGATGCCGCAACACTGGAGAAGGATTATGGAATCAAGGCACAAAGCAAAATTGATTTGAAACCTTTGGACATGACAGTGTTTGTCGCCACTCATGACGGCAATAAGATGGCGGTCACTGTCAAACCAACATACAGCGTCGGACAGTTGACGCAAATACTGAAAGACGAACATGACATTCCGATCGAAAAGCATTTCTTGGAATTCAAGGGCAAAACGTTGGAGGATCCGGAGGCAATATTGGAAAAGGATTGTAAGGTTAAGCCTGAGAAAGTAATTGATTTGAAATTCAAGGACATTACTGTCGTAGCCCGAGACCATGGCGGCGAAACGATATCTGTCGAAGTCTCTCCCCTCGGTAATATTTTTGATTTGCAAATGAAGTTACAGATGGGGACATTACTTGCACTGGAAGACCACTTTATGATGTTGGAAGGCAAGGCGCTTCCAGAAGATGGCACTATCAGCTTGTTGGATTGTGGCATTGTCGACGGATCAGTCATCGTATTGGATCCACGACCGGTTGCTATTCGTATCGAGAATGTAGACGGAACAACGGTAGAAATGACAATCTCTCCAAAGGAATCGGTCGATGCTGTTCTAGAGAAGTTGGTTCATGAGCACGGTATTCCCGTCAAGGAGAAGAATCAGACCTTATATCACGGTGACGATCCGCTGGATGACCCAAATGCCGCTTTGGAAGCTTGCGGCGTTAAAGGTGGCGAGTTGTTGTTCCTGGACGAACCAGATATCATCTTTGATGTCATTGTCATGCCCGGCAGCAACGCCTCATCGGTCCACATGAAACCATCCGAGGCACTGTACTACTTGAAGAAACAGATCCAAGAGGAACATGATATTCCTTTTAGGTCCCAAGGCCTAGCCATTGAGGGAAAGGACGACCTATCGGCAACAAATCCGGAATTGAGTTTGGAGGAATGTGGAATTGAAGATGGGGACGTTGTGGTCGCGGAAAGTGTTCCGGACATTGTGATGGAAATCCGAATCAACGACACAGATGGCAAGAAGAAGAAGGAACTGATGTCCATCAAGGTGAAACACTTTTATACCGTCGAGAGCCTGCAGTTGCAGTTGCACGAGGACTTCAAAATTCCCAAAGAGGAGCAGGTTTTGAAATACGAAGAGAAAGAATTGGATGACCCTTTTCAAACTTTCAAGGCCTTGGGAATTGGTGGCGGAAGCATTATTGATTTGCACCCATGGCATATCCATGTCAAAACAGAAAAAAATGAACTGCTCGCTGTTGTTCTTTCCTCTGATGCTACTGTGGGCGACCTTCAGCAAAGGCTTGCGATTGATCACGAGATTCCTATTAAGAGGCAGGGTCTTTCTTACAAGGGAGAGACAATCGACGTCGATCCAGAAGCACCTTTGGACTCGACTGGAGTTAAGTTTGGCGTCATTGTAGACCTCAAGAAACTGAAAAAGGACAAGAAGGTTGACGATGCAGTGAAATCTCCCAAGCCAAAGAAACGAGACTCCGTGTTGAAATCTCCGAAGTCCAAGAAGCGAGATTCCAAATTGAAGTCTCCGAAGAAACCTCCGAAATCCAAGAAACGAGAGTCCACTTCAAAGTCTTCCAAGAAGGATAAGGCAGCAAAATGATTTGATTTGGCTTCAACCAAGTACTAGTACCCGACTTGCTGATCATGCCTGTGTCCCGTGCCTTGAATACGACATGTTTACTCCTCCCCAAGCTCAACGACAGAGTAATGACGAATAGTGAGTAGAGCATATGGATGCAATAGTGATTTCGAGACCACCAAGAAATTACAACAATCAGATGTGGCGAATCATCATCCCGACGAGTGGCATGAGTGAGACATTGCACTTTTCAGCTGCTAAACGGAAGTTCCGATTTCATCTCACTTGGCTAAGTACTGTATTAACAAGACAATCCGAGGATTCAAGTCGGGCTTCTTAAGCTAAAAATCTAGACCACCACTGCCACTGACGTGGCATAACCATGTCAAAACCTCCGGGTCGTTTGTATATCACTCTGTAGTTTATCTTGCGAAACTCTTTTAGTTCTTTTGTGCTCTGCTTTGGTACAGACGCAACGAGCAGAGATCTCATGCTTGTCGATCACTACAGGGTGCAAAATATCCTTCAAGCCAGAAGGGATCCATCTGCAAATAGGAAAATTCTGTCAATCAAGTTCAGGAGAAGTTCAGGTCGACAGTCAAATGCCAATACATCATCAAAAGCCATCATCCATCATGTCGACCAAGTCATTCAGCCAATTCATCTCCTTCCTGATGATCCTTTCGCCAGCGATCACTGTCTCTTCGTTCAATATGCCTCCCAGCACTCGCAATGCTAAGATTAGAACTCCAAGGCATGCAACTTCAAGACCCGACTGTCGCCTTTACTCGTCCACAGAGCAGCCCATTACAAGGCTCAGTTCAGACATCTTTGACGATCCTCCCAAGAGATCGAACGGTGGTGATAGTGGTAATCTTTTGGACAGACTTGTTGGGTTCATGCCTCCGCCACCTGAAGATCAATTCATAATGACAGGTGACATTGCCGTCCTGTTCTTGTACTCCTTTATTGGGCATTCCGTTGACGACTATGTCGTCAACAGTGTCTTTGAATCTTCGCAAAGTACTGAAAAGGCGATACAAACACTTGATCCTCTTCAAGAAATTGTGCATATGCAAACGCCCGTTTGGGTGGATTATTCCGCCTCGCCAACTGTGGTAGATCAGGTCATAACGATGAATGCCAAAGATACCTTGCTCAATCAATGGGGACCTTTGTTTACTTCACCGGGAGTCTGTACGATTGCGCTATGCAGTACCTGGTTGCTTGCTGGATACTTGCATCGGGCGTTTTCCTTTCAGAACAGCATTGATTGTGATATCCCACGAACCTTGCAAAAGACGATGGAAACATGGATCACCATGATGATCATGATGCTCGGTCTAACATTGGGAAGTAATACATTGGTCAATCAAACACCAGTATTGCAAAGTATGTTGGGCGGGCATTCTTTGGATTACTTACTTACCAAGGACGACGCTCTGTTTTTGGTGGATACCGCAACTATCCTCATTTCATGGCGATTCATGGCCAACGTTATCTGTCAGTATTTGAGATAGACTAGTATTAATGGTATTTAGATAGAATTATCATCGTTCCTCACATCAGTATATTACTCTTTTGGTTACACAACTACCATCATCATATTGTACAAACGCAGTCTTCTGATCAAAAGTTAAGGATGTAAACCATTCGTTGGTGGGAACGCTTGTTGATGATGATCATGACCATGTTGATTATCATCATTTCCACCATCATACTTACTTGACTTAGCCCAAAAAAAAGGTAAAACGCCAGGAGAACTCTCTTGGTTATCTCGTTTGTCAAAGTGTCGGGAAAACTTGCGTGTTGGATTGTTCATGACAACCTTTTGAAACTCAATATCCACAGCATCTTTTTTATCAGAGGGGTGTCCATTCGCACCTAGATCTTCTGGTAACATGTTTCTCTTCGCTGGCTCTGTTGCTCTCGGCACAACTTCCACCTTTTGATCCAAGCTCTTGGTGCATGGCTCCACCCAAGCCTTGAGCGGGAAAGCAATTTCAGCTGTATTCCGGATGCGGATCACCTTTCCATTGCCCGGAGTCTCAATCACCAAGGACACCGGATACGTCAGGCCATCTTGAGAATAGATATCAATAAACTGTTTGGTATTGCTGGGTCCTTGGGTCAACTCGACTCGCGCCGACATTGGACCACCCTCGGATTGCAACACAACTTGGAGGCTTACCACATCTCTATCAAAGTTGAAGGTTCCCATGGCGTTTCCTTGAATCCTTCGATATCCATTGGGGCCACCCGTGACCCGAGTTGAATGTAGCGGATTGGAAAAATTCGGTCGCATCGTGTCAGCATCCACCACAATGGCCCCCATGGGGAACTGCAGATTGCCAATATTCCTGACCGCAAGTGTGTTGTAGTCGGCCGGTACTTCAATCAAGGTAGAAAAGGGACATTTTTGGCCATTCTCAGAAAAGACTCGAAGCTTTTGAGGAACATTGGTAGGTCCTTGCCAGAGTTCCACCAAGGCTTCCATAGGTCGTCCTTCTGTGGAAAGATCCACCTGAAGTCGGTCTACATTATGTTGCGGTAGAAAAGTCCAAGTTTGAACAGAAGTACCCTGGACCACTGTTGCGGGGGGTTTCTCCATCATATGTCTTGCCTGCATATTTGAGTCATGTTGGGGTCTCTGTTTTAAAAAGGCAATCTTGTCGTGAGTGCTTGGGAAGAATAACATTCTCGGAATGAATGAATCAATCATGCGATCCACTACTGCAGGAATCAGATCATCACTCTACACATGTTTCGGAAAGACACGAGACTTACGGTTCTAGGGTACATCTTCTCTTCCTGTTGCCTTGAAGGCAGAGGAAGCAAGACATCTTGAGGCTCCAATTCTTCAAACACACGTTCTGGAAAGTTACTTGGACTGGGATCCTCCTCTTGAGGAACAAATGGAAGATCAGAAGGAAATTCTTTGGAAGTTTGATATACTTGCCGGTATGGATCTGGATGATTAAAGGCTGAGACAAGCCCAACGATGGAGTAAATAACGACTTTCATGCTTCTTTTCTTCAGAGTGCTGGGGTTTGGTAATGTTCTACAGAGTTCATGTGATGGGTTGGATATGGAGGGAAGTGATGGGTGTGGATTCCTGTAGGACATAGTCCTGGGTACTCGGCACATGTACCGGTACTGTACGTGCTATCGCTACTGCCTGCCGCACGTGTCGTTTTGACAAAGTCTAGCCAATCAGCGTATTCCTTGCGACAAAACCAATCGTTGACTTTGCGTCGAAGAAATCAAACGTATATTGCTCTCCCCCACAGTGCCTGCCCCACCCCCCAATCGATGAACTAAAGGACATCCCCTCTTCCTTCATCATCGTGGTTATTGTCATCGTATTTTCCGGTGAAGAATTCTTCACTCAATTTAAAAGGGAATGGCAACAGCAGTTTCAGACGACGGCCACAGGACCATGTTATCATGCTTGGACTGTTGCAACGTCACAACTCCTCAATTCCGTGCACCGAATCTGGGCCTAGCTAAAAAAAATGTTTCCAGAAAGGAGATTCAGCAAACGGAAGAGATGCTTGCTTCCGAAATGAACCGCCTTACGGTTCAAGAGAGAGCGGAAGCTTTAGATGATATTCATTGCGTTGGCGAAGAGCTCAAGGAGACTCCTGAGATGATTCAGCAATCACTAAGAGAGTTTGAGCTTGCCGTTCAAAACGAGAAGAACCTCATCTATCAAATGGCTGCTAGTCAGAATCAGTCATATGTCGAAGACCCATCATTTCGTTTGAAGTTTCTCCGAGCCAATATGCACAATGTTCATCGCTCGGTTCGTCAGATGATGAATTTTTTGCGATACAAAGCTACATACTTTGGAAATGATAAAGTTGCGCGGGACATTACACTGGATGATTTGAACGAAGAAGATATGAAGTGGATGCTTTCAGGTCTATTTCATATTCAGGACGGAAGAGACCAAAGTGGCCGAGTGATTATATATCTGTCCAACACGCTGTTAGGAAAATGCAAGGCTGACACGTTAGTAAGTAATAAATAGTATGATCAACAGAACAAGCTATCGAACCGCGGCGCCTTTACTAACCCATCATCGTCTGCGGCCCTACAGATACGTGTTGCTTATTACATTTGGTTCAACATCCTGATCCCCATACCTGAAGTCCAAATGAAAGGGTTAGTGGGCGTCTACTTTGATGCGTCCAAACCAGGAGAAAATATTGCCATTCCTGGATTCAATTCCTTTCTGACAATCATGAGCTTTACGTGCTCTCTTCCCATGCGCTACTCAGCAGCACACCTTTGCGTCAAGGGCGAAGACAAGGGGAACCTTGCTCTTAACAATGCTATTCTTGGATTTGCCATGAACGCTTATCCACAATCCACTCGCGTGAGGTCAAGACTTCACCATGGATCCACGATTGAGCTTCAGTATCAGCTCCGACCCTATGGTATTCCGATCAACACCTGTCCTATCGACACAGCTGGCAACATTCGCACAGACATCTTGAATGTATGGTTTCAGAAGCATCTGGAGTTAGAGGCACTCAAGAATCAATCCCTTCAAGATATCCCTGCACCCAATGACCAGGACATGATGATGCTGTTACCTAACGAGGAAGAATTGGATGGCCTGTTTGGTGACTATGATGCTGGTGGAAACATTGATTTTGAAGAAGGCTCCAGACAAACCGTGGACGACTTTTCGTCATTGGATTTCATTAATCGCATATCACCCGTTGCCATCGAGGCACGCAACGAAAAAAGAGAAGCAAAACCAGCAAGCATTTTTGGACCAACCGAAACCGATGTTGTGCTCGGACGGGGCCGAGACATTCAAAATCATGAAGGGAATATTCGGTTTCGAAAGTTGCTCGTGGAGTACCATGACGAGTACGATGTTGCCCCGCGGTTCAAGAGGCGCAAGATTGTGACGGATTTGAGGGAACTCCTGAATAGTAGAGGCATTCGATTTCTACAGCAACGAGGTTCGAATGAGTGGGAAGAGGTTGATACCAAAGCGGCAGAGCTGAAGATTGCCCAACTGTGAGTTCGCCTGGCACTTATGGATTACGGATATGCATTGTCATTCTAACCTTTTATGTAATTGTCGGATGATTCATTCACAGCTTCCGCAGTATTCGGAAAAAGAAGGGCCCAATATCATCCTAGTTTCTAATGGCAATGGTCCACTGCATCACAAATCCATTACACTGCTATTCTACCATGTTCGTTTTCTCTCTTCAGACTTCTGCTGCTGTCTCCGTTTACGATCGGTTTTCGAATCACGAATCACCAACATCAACTCCTCGTTAGGAATGGCAAAGAATGTACCGGTACCCGGTATGTGGTGTGATACCCTAAAAGGTAAACAATCGCACTCTCGCGACGGTTGGAGATCGTGTCAAACTACATCATCAATTTCAAATTCCGGCAATATATATGACCAGATTTATATCAACGAGATAGAACTGTTGCAGTCTTAAGTTTTCCAAATCGCGCGACCCAGAGTGATGTGATCGATTTTCGCATATTCTCCAAGAACTTGGGTACACGATCAAGTACGTCGACACATATCAACCAATCAAAATAAACCATAAAACCACGTAGCTCTTGTCATTATGTAAACTCAGAGCCATTCTCGTCAATTTAAAAAATCGTCAGCACAAACCATTGACTCAGACCACCACGTTGCAGGAGATTTTACACGGGAATAGTCCTGAACTTCACTAGGTAGAGTTCATCGCATCAAATTGAATACATCAGTTCTGTCCTCATTTTCTTTCTGAATCTTCAGTGACTCGTATCGCCAACAATCATGTCCTGTATTGAGAAATTTGGCAACACTGTTGAGCACACCATTGGTGGATTCTTCAACAAAGTCGGCCTAAGTGTTGGTAACAGACCAAGATTGACCATCCTCATCTGTTTCCTCGTTACTGCTTTGACAGGTTATGGATTCACCACATGGGAAACTGAGAGCCGTCAGCAAAAGCTTTGGGTCCCTCAAGAAACTCAAGCACAAGATGAAACTGAGCGCTACCAAAACTACTTTGCCAGCAATGCTCGCTTCAACTCCATCATCGTTTCCGGAAATGATGGCAATGTCCTTACCAAGAATAGTCTTGTTCAAGCGATGGAGATGCACAACGAAATCGAGACCACGGTATCTGTTGTCGAGGATAAAAATTACACTCTGACTGATCTTTGCGTCAAGGCAGGCGGATCCTGCGCCTCTGGCTTTCAAGGTGTTTGTCTCTGTTTGGTCAACAGTATTCTTAAGCAATGGAACTACGACTTGGAACTTTTGAAAAGTGACAATGACTTCATGACAACTCTGAACAACTACGGAAGCAAGGAGGGTCTAGAGGCCGTCTTGGGTAACCCTAATTTTGACTCCAACGGAACTCTTGTCTCCGCCGAAGCCTTTACCATCACCTACTTTTTGGAAAGCAGAATGGAAGTTGTTGACGGTTCTGAAGTTGATCCCATCAACGAAGCCTGGGAAGAGACTGCCTTTTTGTCGGTCGCTGAAAGTGTCGATGCCAAGTACAGCGACATTAACTCAGACTACATCTCTACTCGCAGCTTCAGCGATGAGTTTGGAGGGGCCATCACTGGCGATCTTCTCCTTGTTCAAATCTCTTACGTCATCGCCTTCTTGTACTTGGGTGCCAACATGGGAAGCATCAAGTGTGGAACTGGATCTCGATGGACCATGGCATTCTCAGCTTTGATGGTCGTCCTTTTGAGTACTGGTGCTGGATTCGGCATCTCTTCCATCTTTGGGTTCTTCTTTGGACCCGTTCACTCTCTTCTTCCATTCATCCTTTTGGGTATTGGCGTCGATGATGCCTTTGTCATTGTCAACGCTTTCAACCGCGAGCGTAAGGTTGCAAGATCCAAGGAAGACAACGAGGCCCTCGCTCAGCGATGTGCGCGTGCAATGGCCCGTGCTGGTGCCTCCATCACTGTCACTTCTTTGACAGATCTTGTCGCATTTGGAATTTCGGCTACCTCTTCTTTGCCCGCTTTGGCCAGTTTCTGTGCCTACGCATCCTTTGGTATTCTCTTTCTGTGGATTTTTGCTTCCACATTCTTCCCTGCCACCATGGTCCTTGACGAACGTCGCCAACGCGACAATCGCAGAGAATGCCTGTGTTGTCTTACCCGCAAGGCTCCCCTGGAAGAAGACGAGGATACTGGCTTTGAAGAAGGCGCAGTCTCCCGCTATTTCCGCAACTACCATGCTCCTGCAATTCTTTCCGTCCCAGGAAAGTTTGCGACTCTAATTGTCTTCATTGGGCTCTTGGCGTTTGGAATCTTTGGAATGTTGAACTTGTCGGTCGAAGATTCTGAGAGAAGCTTCATTCCAGATGACAGTTACGTCAATGGATACTTTGATGCTGCTGACAAGTACTACCCATCCACTGGTATTGAGCTGGCAATTGTGTTCGAAGGAAGCTCGGACATTTACGCTAGTCGTGAAGGTCTTGCCACTTTGGACGAACGTCTTGCCGGCAAGTCTTCCAGCCCACCATATATTGCCGAACCAGTTTCCGATGCAGCGTACACAAACATCATGGCTGGTTTCAGCAGCTACTTGAAGACTGCCGGATCCAATGTGAACGTCACTTTGGGTTCGGATGGCTGGCCAGCCACCGAAGCCGAATTCGTCACTGCCCTCACAAGCTATGCCGGATTTGGTGGAGCTGGTTCTCAATACACCAGGGACTTCGTCCTCTCTGCCGATGCTAAGAGCGTTGATGCTATTGTTGTAAAGACCGAATACATTCGTCTTACGAAGATGAGCGGAGACAAGGTCATTGACGATGCCGACAGACAAATCGAAGCCATGGATGCAACTCGAGAAATGGTCTCAAGCTGGACTGACTTGCCACAACATTTCACCTACTCGGAGAAGTTCATTGGTATTGAAGGTTTCAAGGTTATCAAGAAGGAGCTCTTCTTGAATGTCGGTCTTGCCATTCTTGCCGTTGCCATCATTGTCTTCTTCACTGTTGCCAGTCCAACGACATCGATTTTGATCACCTTGAATGTTGCGGCGTGTATCATTGAAATTCTGGGATTCATGTATGCCCTCGGAATTGTCATTGATTCCGTCAGTGTTATCAACATGGTGCTTGCTGTTGGTCTTTCCGTCGATTACAGTGCTCACGTTGGTCATTGCTTCATGGTCAAAGGAGGCGAAGACAAGAACAAGAGAGCACTGGAGGCCTTGGCCGATATGGGAGCATCCGTGTTGAACGGTGCTATTTCCACCTTTTTGGCTGTCGTTGTCCTTCTTTTCTCTTCTTCCTACGTGTTCCGAGTGTTGTCCACTCAATTCGCTCTGACCGTTGGATTGGGAGTGCTTCACGGTCTTGTTGCCCTTCCAGTCATGCTGTCCGTTCTTGGACCAAAGCCATTTGCTTCTGCCGAAGACCCGGACTCTTCTGGCAAACCAGCCAACACTGACAAGATTTCAGAAGACGACGATCTAGATGATGCCTAGTGTTGAAAGTCATCCGGGGATTATACTTTAATTTATTATTTAGTCTATGTGCCAATTAAATGTGCTTCATCTTTGATTTCAATCTGCTACCTTGCTGTCCTACGATATGCCGCAAAGACTGTACACGCTACAAAAAGGATAGAAAGGTAGAATGCATCGAGACATCAAAATTCATCTTTATTACTTTTGATTATGTGACATATACTTCAAATGACTTTTTCTGGTACTTCAAACTGCTCGCATCATCGTTCCCAGTATCATTCCATCTTGCTTAAGACTCGTAAGGGGTGTTGTAGTGAACAAGTTGTCTCTTGCTACTCTTGCTGCTGCTTCCCTTGCTGCTGCTGGTAGCAGCAACAGGTACAGCGACAGGTGCAACGACGGCGATTGGAACAGCGACGGGTGCAGCAGTTTGCAGTCTTCGAAGAGCCTTGGGCTTGTCTGCAGTGACAGAGGCGATGATGGCGATGAGGGCAACTAGGAGGAAGGAAAGCTTGAACATCTTGGTAAGTTTGATTATATTTCGTTTGAAATCCGGAGCAAGTTTGATTTGTGAGAAGAATTGCTTTTCAGGAACGGAAGGTTGGAGAAGAAATATGATCGAGTATTTCTCACTCAATCGTTTACGCGCGACAAAATCGTCGTCATCAACTCAGGTTTTTCTGCGTATTATATACACGTACGGTCTCGGCTTATAATGGTCGCGCGGGGTAGTGAGTCGTTTCAACGCGAGAAAAAGAACGAACAAGCATCACCCAAATTTTTAAAAAACCCTACGATTGAGGACGTGTAGGTATGTGTACGTTTACACCGGTACGGATCCAACCTTTAGACGAAAGCACTTCTTCAGTCGACGCAATCAAGAGACGGCTTGATGAATACCAATCTCAGCTGGAGTCATTCGAACCGCCAAAGAAGATAATGATAATATACAGGACTCGAGTGGTAGAAGAATACATGGCAACAACAACACCAACGATCGGATCTCATAGGATCCATCCAAGGACGTATCTATATTCGCCTAGCATTGAGGATAGAAACTAAGCCCGCTCTATGCTATGATGTCTATTTACAATAGTAGTTCGATCGTTTGATTTATGGTTGAGTTTTAAAAAGAAGGTTCACTTTCAACTCTTTTTGAATTTGGAAAATCAGTACAATGTTCATCGCTCGGTTCGTCAGATGATGAATTTTTTGCGATACAAAGCTACATACTTTGGAAATGATAAAGTTGCGCGGGACATTACACTGGATGATTTGAACGAAGAAGATATGAAGTGGAT
>CAKOGP040000668.1:0-193962 GCA_933822405.4 Cylindrotheca closterium | reverse complement strand
GATCCCATCAACGAAGCCTGGGAAGAGACTGCCTTTTTGTCGGTCGCTGAAAGTGTCGATGCCAAGTACAGCGACATTAACTCAGACTACATCTCTACTCGCAGCTTCAGCGATGAGTTTGGAGGGGCCATCACTGGCGATCTTCTCCTTGTTCAAATCTCTTACGTCATCGCCTTCTTGTACTTGGGTGCCAACATGGGAAGCATCAAGTGTGGAACTGGATCTCGATGGACCATGGCATTCTCAGCTTTGATGGTCGTCCTTTTGAGTACTGGTGCTGGATTCGGCATCTCTTCCATCTTTGGGTTCTTCTTTGGACCCGTTCACTCTCTTCTTCCATTCATCCTTTTGGGTATTGGCGTCGATGATGCCTTTGTCATTGTCAACGCTTTCAACCGCGAGCGTAAGGTTGCAAGATCCAAGGAAGACAACGAGGCCCTCGCTCAGCGATGTGCGCGTGCAATGGCCCGTGCTGGTGCCTCCATCACTGTCACTTCTTTGACAGATCTTGTCGCATTTGGAATTTCGGCTACCTCTTCTTTGCCCGCTTTGGCCAGTTTCTGTGCCTACGCATCCTTTGGTATTCTCTTTCTGTGGATTTTTGCTTCCACATTCTTCCCTGCCACCATGGTCCTTGACGAACGTCGCCAACGCGACAATCGCAGAGAATGCCTGTGTTGTCTTACCCGCAAGGCTCCCCTGGAAGAAGACGAGGATACTGGCTTTGAAGAAGGCGCAGTCTCCCGCTATTTCCGCAACTACCATGCTCCTGCAATTCTTTCCGTCCCAGGAAAGTTTGCGACTCTAATTGTCTTCATTGGGCTCTTGGCGTTTGGAATCTTTGGAATGTTGAACTTGTCGGTCGAAGATTCTGAGAGAAGCTTCATTCCAGATGACAGTTACGTCAATGGATACTTTGATGCTGCTGACAAGTACTACCCATCCACTGGTATTGAGCTGGCAATTGTGTTCGAAGGAAGCTCGGACATTTACGCTAGTCGTGAAGGTCTTGCCACTTTGGACGAACGTCTTGCCGGCAAGTCTTCCAGCCCACCATATATTGCCGAACCAGTTTCCGATGCAGCGTACACAAACATCATGGCTGGTTTCAGCAGCTACTTGAAGACTGCCGGATCCAATGTGAACGTCACTTTGGGTTCGGATGGCTGGCCAGCCACCGAAGCCGAATTCGTCACTGCCCTCACAAGCTATGCCGGATTTGGTGGAGCTGGTTCTCAATACACCAGGGACTTCGTCCTCTCTGCCGATGCTAAGAGCGTTGATGCTATTGTTGTAAAGACCGAATACATTCGTCTTACGAAGATGAGCGGAGACAAGGTCATTGACGATGCCGACAGACAAATCGAAGCCATGGATGCAACTCGAGAAATGGTCTCAAGCTGGACTGACTTGCCACAACATTTCACCTACTCGGAGAAGTTCATTGGTATTGAAGGTTTCAAGGTTATCAAGAAGGAGCTCTTCTTGAATGTCGGTCTTGCCATTCTTGCCGTTGCCATCATTGTCTTCTTCACTGTTGCCAGTCCAACGACATCGATTTTGATCACCTTGAATGTTGCGGCGTGTATCATTGAAATTCTGGGATTCATGTATGCCCTCGGAATTGTCATTGATTCCGTCAGTGTTATCAACATGGTGCTTGCTGTTGGTCTTTCCGTCGATTACAGTGCTCACGTTGGTCATTGCTTCATGGTCAAAGGAGGCGAAGACAAGAACAAGAGAGCACTGGAGGCCTTGGCCGATATGGGAGCATCCGTGTTGAACGGTGCTATTTCCACCTTTTTGGCTGTCGTTGTCCTTCTTTTCTCTTCTTCCTACGTGTTCCGAGTGTTGTCCACTCAATTCGCTCTGACCGTTGGATTGGGAGTGCTTCACGGTCTTGTTGCCCTTCCAGTCATGCTGTCCGTTCTTGGACCAAAGCCATTTGCTTCTGCCGAAGACCCGGACTCTTCTGGCAAACCAGCCAACACTGACAAGATTTCAGAAGACGACGATCTAGATGATGCCTAGTGTTGAAAGTCATCCGGGGATTATACTTTAATTTATTATTTAGTCTATGTGCCAATTAAATGTGCTTCATCTTTGATTTCAATCTGCTACCTTGCTGTCCTACGATATGCCGCAAAGACTGTACACGCTACAAAAAGGATAGAAAGGTAGAATGCATCGAGACATCAAAATTCATCTTTATTACTTTTGATTATGTGACATATACTTCAAATGACTTTTTCTGGTACTTCAAACTGCTCGCATCATCGTTCCCAGTATCATTCCATCTTGCTTAAGACTCGTAAGGGGTGTTGTAGTGAACAAGTTGTCTCTTGCTACTCTTGCTGCTGCTTCCCTTGCTGCTGCTGGTAGCAGCAACAGGTACAGCGACAGGTGCAACGACGGCGATTGGAACAGCGACGGGTGCAGCAGTTTGCAGTCTTCGAAGAGCCTTGGGCTTGTCTGCAGTGACAGAGGCGATGATGGCGATGAGGGCAACTAGGAGGAAGGAAAGCTTGAACATCTTGGTAAGTTTGATTATATTTCGTTTGAAATCCGGAGCAAGTTTGATTTGTGAGAAGAATTGCTTTTCAGGAACGGAAGGTTGGAGAAGAAATATGATCGAGTATTTCTCACTCAATCGTTTACGCGCGACAAAATCGTCGTCATCAACTCAGGTTTTTCTGCGTATTATATACACGTACGGTCTCGGCTTATAATGGTCGCGCGGGGTAGTGAGTCGTTTCAACGCGAGAAAAAGAACGAACAAGCATCACCCAAATTTTTAAAAAACCCTACGATTGAGGACGTGTAGGTATGTGTACGTTTACACCGGTACGGATCCAACCTTTAGACGAAAGCACTTCGTCAGTCGACGCAATCAAGAGACGGCTTGATGAATACCAGTCTCAGCTGGAGTCATTCGAACCGCCAAAGAAGATAATGATAATATACAGGACTCGAGTGGTAGAATACATGGCAACAACAACACCAACGATCCGATTTCATAGGATCCATCCAAGGACGTATCTATATACGCCTAGCACTAGAAACCAAGCTCATTCCATGCTATGAAAATTTCTGTTTTATAAACATCTTATCTACGTTTTGTGACATATATTCGGACCTTTGCTTTTCCGTCGCGATGATCCTTCAAAGTGCTCGCATCATCGTTCCCAGTATCATTCCATCTTGCTTAAGACTCGTAAGGGGTATTGTAGTGAACAAGTTGTCTCTTGCTACTCTTGCTGCTGCTTCCCTTGCTGCTGCTGGCAGCAGCAACAGGTACAGCGACAGGTGCAACGACGGCGATTGGAACAGCGACGGGTGCAGCAGTTTGCAGTCTTCGAAGAGACTTGGGCTTGTCTGCAGTGACAGAGGCGATGATGGCGATGAGGGCAAGGAGGAGGAAGGAAAGCTTGAACATGATTTTGATTTTTGGGATGCGTTGTAAAGCTGAATTCAGTGACAGTTTCAATTTGTGAGAGAAAAATGAGGAAGTTTTGTTTCTGGTATCCCAAATTTTGCACGTGTCCCGCGCGATCGTTTTACACGAGACAAAATTGTTTGGCTTCTTCATGATCGACTGAATCTAAACACCGGTAATACCTCGCCGGGATTAGACGAAGTATCGAAAAATGCATTGAATAGCCCCCAAGCTGGACCTTTCTTTCTACTGATCCACCGGACTAGAAGGTGCCAGACTTGAATGAATGAATAAATGACAGCAAGTCTCATATGAACTGCTAGCTAGTAGCATCCTATTGATATCATACGATATATAATTTTGAAAAGTTCTATGACGATGGTTACCAATGGCAGATTCATGATGCGCTACACAGTAGTATATGTAACAAAACTCAATCGATATGACTCAATAAAAGTTTTGGGGCAATAAACGATTGTGATTGTAATGTATTGATTGATTAAGATTAGTTGAGATTGATATCAAGTTTGTTTTAGATTGGATTGTGAGCTCTTATCTGGGACGGCCGGGAAAATCAACATTTACTCCCAAGAATTGAATGCTAAATTTCTATTTCCCGGCCGTTCCTGATGAAATCTCTCAGATCGGCTCTAGTCGTACAGTAGCATTCTGATCTTGCTTGATCATGCAATGGCCTTCATTCAAGATCAGTTACTTATATTCTGGCATACATCCAAGATCAATCATATGGCAATCCATAAGCCTCCTTGTTGACATCGGACTTCTCAATTTAGAATATGACCGTGGAGTCCACGGAGTCGATTCATGATTCAACCATTCATGCATGATTTGGTTCAAATTCGAAAATACCGTATACTCAGTACCAGGTACCAGTCGAACGAACCGCAAAAACAACCGTTGTTTATTTGAATCGAAGTTTTCGATTGTTCCCGCGAGTAGCCAATCAGAAACGAGCATCAACAAAGCCGTTACATTTGAAATCGGATTTTGTTCTAACCGCAAACATATCACTTCATCACAAAACAAAAGTCCATCTCGACTTCTATATTTCTTTTGCCTTTCTTCTTTCTCCTTTAGTTTCCAAGATGCAAAACACTCGAAAGTCCCTAGGTGGAGCCCCACTCCAGGTCGTGAACGCCAACGTTGCTCCTCCAACAACACCAGGCACCAAGGTCCGCAAGATGCAGGCTGAACTTGACAAGAAGGATTCTGAAAACGAATCTCTTCGTGCCAGCGTCAAGAACTTGACCAACGCTCTTGGAAAGTTGGATTTGGTCAAGGCCGCTGGCCCTATCGTCAATCCTACCGAGGTCAAGAACAACAAGAAGGACCCAAAGGCTCCAGTTCCTGCAAAGACTGCATACAAGTTCTTTTGTGATGTTTCTCCTGTCCAAGACAACATGCAAAAGCTCTGGAAAGAGACTGATGCAAAGAAGCGTGAGCCATTTATCCTCTTGGCCGCTGCTGATAAGGAACGATACCAAAACGAGTTTGCCGCCTACAACGAAGAAAAGAAGGCACTCGACATGTACTACGACAAGAAGAAGCAAGAGCAGGCCATGGCATTTTTCGAAGCTCATTTGGAAGCTCAAGCCGCATTGAAAGATGTCGAGGCTGGCAAGGATAACAGAAAAGCCAACAAGGACCCCGATGCTCCTAAGCGTCCCACCTCTTCTTACATGTACTTTGCCAAGGAGACTCGTTCTGAAGTTGTTTCCAAGTATCCTGATGCCAAGCCTACTGAAGTCACCACCATGATGGGGGCCATGTGGAAGCAGCTCGATGCGAAGGCCATGAAGAAGTTTGAGAAGATGGCTGAGGCTGATCGTGAGCGTTACGCCGCAGAGAAGGCAGTCTACGATGCCAAGGTTACTGTCAAGAAGGCAGAGGCAGAGCAAGAAGAGATCGCTCGTTTTGAACAGGAAAAGAAGGAAGCCATGGAGCTTTTGGAAAGCTCCAAGCAACTTTCTGGAGAGATGATAATCCAAAACGTTGGAGGGGAAGCTATGTCTGTCGTTTCCGATCTCTCCAACAAGAGCAAGAAAAAGAAGGACCCCAATGCTCCTAAGCGTGCTTTGACTGCCTACAACTTCTTCTTCACTCAGAATCGCGAAAGCATCAAGTCCAAATTGCCCGCTGAATCTACCAACACGGAACTCATGAGCGAGATCGGTCGCCAGTGGAAGGCCCTAGCCGAGAGCAAGAAGCAGAAGTACAACAAGATGGCCGAGAAGGACAAGGTACGATATGCCAACGAAATGGCCAAGTACACCCCCAACAAGCAAGGGTAAGTCACTTACTGGACACATACTACTAGCATAATACCCGCGCCGATTGGGTTCTGGCAGCAGGGGATGGATCTAGGAATTACAATATCAACACGATTCACCTTATTCTATCAATGTACGAATCGATCTCTGCAGCTGTATTGACCTAGCAACAAGCCAGGTGATTTGTTGATCAATAGTATCAAAACCATGCACGACCAACATTTTGCAGCACTACATACGACTAGGTTACTACTCTAGGTAGGGATAGCCTCTGTGAGATGCATACCGATATTCCCACCAATAGTGTACCGGTACTTTGGTAGCCAGGCAGATCAGAATATGATCATCACGATTGATTGATGTTCTGATTCGACGGTTGCCGACTTCTTTGACTGCTAGATGTCAACGATAAACCATATCGTTGCAAGTCAACGGGGGGACAGTTGATGTGAATCTTCGATCACTTCCCATATTTTTATGCGTATTACGCCATAATACTATAAAAAAAGAACACCTTCGCATCATGATGAAACAGCTGCTTTCCTTTGGATTGATTGCCCTCTTGACGTGCCCAAACGTACAAGCCCTCTTGCAAGGTAACGCCGGTACCACAAGCTCTTATCGTCTCGCAGGCACGGCTCTACAAGTCAGCAGAACTAGTCCGGACTACAAGAAAAAGGATGTCTCCTCCTCAGAAGGCGAGTCTGAAGCGGAAAAGTATCTTCGACTAGCTCGTAAGCTACGCCAACAGGCTGCAGAAGATGAGCAGCAGGTGCACGAACGGTTGTACCAAAAGAAACGAGAAGAAGATGAACAACTGGATGAATGGATTCAGAATCTTTCTCTTTCGGAAGCCGTTGATCAGAAAAAGAATGCACATATTGTCAATGCACTCAAAGAAAGAAAACCATGCATGGAGACTTTGGAACGCATTGTAGAGCGACTCCACGAACACCACATGATTGCGAGCGGCCTGGAGTGCGTGGAAGCTCCGTCCAGTAAAGATGCCAGCCAGGTAAATCGAGTTATCCACGAAAAGGATGATGTCAAAGTTCAGAAAATTGACAATGAGGCAGAAGCCTTGTTTCAAGCCATTGATGTTCTAGACTCAGATCAATCGGGTGCATCAAAATCAGAGTCTCGGCATTGGGGCGGAGATGGACGGGCCATTCAATTGAGGAACCAATGGAAGGGTCTTCAACGCGAGCATGAAGACCAATTTCTTAAGCGCCAAGCAAGTTTCATCGAAGCACAGCGTCTCAAGAAGGAAAACCCTCCGCCTCCAAAAGTGAAGGATGATCATCGTTTTCTTCCTTAAGATCGGAAGTGGATAATCGTGCATATTCGATACACGACTGGCGGCAGGAAGTGACTCACTTAGGCAACGAAGCAAGAAGAAGAATATCCGTAGATGTGCGCACTAAAACTTGCTCGATTTTTACAAGGGAGAACGGCAACAAAAGCCAGTGGATTGAAATACTAGACACTAATATTTAGAAGAAAAACACTCTTTTTCCGATCTGTCTCCACGTTGTTGGTTTATCATCATCTCATGGCTGTTGTGGCGGCAAGTCTAGAGTCAAGGATCCTTGCTAGAGTCACCTTTTTATACTTTAAAAATGTAGATGACACACCAGACAACTTCAATTCTTTGAATGCAAAGAAAAAGGTTGAACCGCAGCGCTCTACACAAAGCCGCAAAATTGTAAAAAACGGTCAACCCCTTTTGCTCTACAAGCATTCTGACACCCGTGACTGAAAAATCATGATTCGATTGATTCTCTCGCATTCACGCGCAAAATGAAACACGTTTTCTGTGCTGTTCCGCGGGAAACAACACACGACACACGAGAACTACTCTTGGTCTTGCAGAATCTGGTATCCGACACCTCCCTCCACATCTCATTCGCTCACAAAATTTTACCAAAATAAAATCAATATCAAATACAAATAACAATCACAAAATGGTATCCAGCAACAAAACAGAAACGCCCACAGGCGCAGCTTCGCTTGCTGAGTCATCTTACGTCAGCGTCGATGAGACTGATATTCGAGTGGTCATGGACCAGAATCCTAGTGGCGGCAAGCCAGCTTCAGAACAGAACACCTACAACCTAGAGATGGACCCGTGCTTGGCAGGACGTCGAAAACCTACCAACCTTCCATTCTGTCCTCACTGTTCCAAGAAGAACGTTCGAACCATGACCAAGACCTATCCAACTGCAGTGACTTGGGGTGCTGTGGCAGTGGGCGCTGTAGTGTTCTTTCCCATTTGTTGGATTCCATTGGTCGTCGACAAGATGAAGAAGACTGACCATTACTGCCAAAACTGTGGCCAGAAGCTTGCTACACTCAAACCACTTGAGGGAGTGGGCGTCAAGGAGCGATCTTAAAAATGTGATGATTGTAGAGCTTAGTCAGAGGTCCAAGTCGTGTTGGGCATTAGAGCGAAGATAGTGGCCTTGTTCAGTTTGTTGCGATATAAATACTGTAGAGTTCGGTAAATGATTAAGGATTATGACTCCCAACTCATCTATGACTTTCCAAACTCTTACAGCAACCATATTCAAATTAGGCAAGAAGTGGGAATTGGAATCAAGGCCATTGCTCGACTGATTGCATCAACTTATTCCGGGAAATAGTCTACCACCACTTCGGGCTCTTCCGTCGGAACGGAAGTAGGCGATCGAAAAAGTTGTTGAGAAGGAAGCGCTGGTATCGAGGTTGGATCAGATGTTGGCTCCTCCGATGGTGTTACTGTTGGTTTTCGTGTTGGAGTATCAGATGGATTCGGAGTCACCGTCGGTACTTGCGATGCCGTTGGATTTGTCGTGGGTATGACTGTACTTGTTGGATCTACACTTGGACTGTCAGTCGACGGTGACTGTGTTGGTATTCGGGATGGGGGTGCTGAAGGATCACTGGAAGGCATCGCAGTTGATGGTGTAATCGATGGCAGGTCGCTCGGAATCTGGGATGGTTGTATGGTTGGGCCAAGACTTGGAAGCTGTGTTGGTGCCGCAGTTGGACTCTTCGTGGGTGTTCTCGATGGAGTCGAACTGGGCAAATCTGACGGCTGCTCTGATGTCAAGATGGTAGGCATGTTGGTTGGGAGCTCACTTGGAGTATCTGTTTCAGAATTGATTTTCACGTCGATAAGCTTGATCGACGCCAGAACGGCACCAAGACTAAGTGAAGTGGCCAGGTCATCTGGCCCAAAGATCTCAATTATGAGCGACTGGAAGACGAATTGTTTTTCGTCAGCATTCTTGGCAGCCAAAAAAAGTATCACATCGATACCTATACATGGTCCACCGCTTCCGCTCTCACAACTCCTGCCGACAGCAAGTCGAATTGTCGAATTTCCCGTGGCAATAGCATAACGGTTGGGATTGTACCTTGGGCTAGGATCCATCATACTCCGACGCAGTTGATAATGGCTCAAAAGATTACGCTGTGCACCAAAACAGCCCGCAAGATCTGGAATCAATACTTGTTGTGTCACGTTGGCCATGGTATCTAAAGCATCCTCCACTGTTGCAGTCGGAGTCAATTCCACATCCAATTCGACATTGTATCGACTCACTCGCAATCCTTCTTCACCCTCAAGACGTCCCCCACTACTGATAGTCTCACATTCCTCAGATGATGGTGGATCATAAACTAGCTCTTGCGTAGGAGGATCTGTCTTAGGTGCGGAAGCTTCAGGTGATGGCGCAAATGTTGGAGCTATCGAGATCCGTTTGGCTGGCATGGGGAAGCTGGATGGCGCAGTGGCTCGGATAGCAAAGAAGGCTCCAGCACCGCCAAATAATGCAACGAAAAGAGCAGCCGTAATGAGTTTGCACTTTCTGGGAAACCTCTGGCGATTCTTGGCTTCTAATGACGACCTTACTTGTCTTTCATGTGACTGGCGGCGTTCTTGCTGCAGCTGCTCTTCCCTATCTTGATTCCCACGTTCTGCACTGTCTCCTTGATCATGTTGGGGATCGTCATGAATGGGGGTGGCTTCAGCCCGGAGACTTAGGACGCTTGCGTCCTCAGTTCCATCCTCGCTGCTGTCGCTGCTACTAGAATCATGTCGCCTTCTTTCACCTGTCACAACTTCAGCAGATGATGCTGCGACAGTTCCATTCGGAGTTGCGGTGACATCTGAACCAATCTGGCTGTCCTCTGACAAATTCTTTGCATGCGGGAGTGGTTCTGCAGCTGCAAATGGGACAATCTCGGCATCGTCCTTATTCTCGTGATTCTGAGAATCTGACGTATGCCAGTCTTCTGACGCTCCACTGTCTTCAATCTCGTCGTCAGAATGGTTTCGGCGACTGCTGCTTCGCTGAGAATCTGACGTATTCCAATCTTCTGTCGTTCCACTTTCTTCAATCTCATCTTCATCAGAATGATTTCGACGACTACTGTTTCGACGTTTCCTTGCTTCAACTGCTGCCCTAGCGTCTCGTAGCTTCTGTTCTCTCTGCACCCTGGCCTTCATTCGAGATTTCCGAAGGTTGAAGGAATTTTCCTCAGGTGCGAGTTTACATTGTCTTGAATCTCTTCTTCGTCTAGGACTACTGGTATGGTGTTGATCTGATGAAGAAGGCTCATCGATTCTTTCGTTTTCCATGTTGAAAATGAAACAGAGTCTTATCTCTTGGCCAAGCAATGATCAAGAATGAGGAAAAGCTTAGGGTTTATGTGTCTTATCTTATTTCCAGCCTCGACAAAAATACCATGCAATTGAAAATCGTTGTCGTATTTTTGTTCGGAAGTATAACGGCCGCGCTTGCGTGTTAGTCCAGGAAGTCGAATCCCGCGTTTCTTGGCGAGGCGAAGATTGGAGGTTGTTGTATGGTAACCACCATCAACAACTTAGGAAAAGTGGCTTGACACATGAATGACCACAGCCAGATACAGGGCGAAGACCTGTGGACCCATGTACCTTGCAGCTTTACAGCACTTTTGATATGTCAATGCTCCTTCGTTACCGTTCGGAACAGTCACGTTTCGCTCGCTCTTGTGCAATCAAGTTGATTTTAGATTGACCTGAGGCTCCTGGCTGCCATTTGTAGCACTCTTGTTAGCTCTTGCAATAGTCCAGAGCCACTTCCAGGGTTACATCTGGGGTTAGGTCGCTTTCGGAGGATCTTGCTGGCTAAATGCATGTTTGATTTGGTGTCTGCTGTTTGGGTGTAAAAGAAGACCTGTAGATTGGCTGGTATGAGTACTCGTTTCCGGACGGTGTGGGAGGTGGGAGGTGGGAGTTTCTTGAGCAAAATTCTCTTCTACCGTATTACTCTTATAACGGCGCGAAAGTCTTTTTCTATGCCGAGAGGAATATATATATATTATATGAAAGTGATTGTTCGGCCATTTTTTAGGCAGTCTCTACCGGTATGTTCTCTCGGTGATCTTTGCAATGTGCGAAATGAAGAGGTACTGGCTGGTACCTGGCTGGTACCGAAAACTCACTGAACGGTACCAGGTACCGCCGGTAGTGGTGGAGCTTGTTCCCATATTCAATGTGCTAAAGTAATTTCTAGAAGAGGCACTTGGTGGCTTGCATATCGGCCTCCGAATCCATCCGAAACTGGATACCGATACAATATGTACTTCGTTCACTTCGTTAGTTTGCGACCAAACTTCGAAAGTAAAAGTTGCGCGGGAACGCAGAGAACAAATGCGTTCGGTAGAACGAGGTCGCTCATACTTAACAACTTTCTTATTGGAAAACTTGTTTCCTCGGCGATTGACCCCCAACAAGACAGTGATTTTGAGCTTGATTTCCTCACAAAAAATTGGAGAAGAACAACAACAGTGATTCCCGTACAACCTGAACAAACGAACCAAAATCAACATGGCAACCCGATTCAAGAAGCGCCGCATTGTACTCCCACAGCACATGGAAGTGATCGCTGAACCCGTTGCATCATCAATCACTGTTGATGTTGTCAAGCCCAAGAGAACAGCGGCTGTTTCCTCCGCAAGCAAGCGACCCCTCCCATCCTCCTCGCATTCTACCGAGGCAGCACTTGTTGATAACCAGCTTGTCATCGTCGAGGCCATGATTAAATCCCAAGAGGTTATGATAGCCCACACTATCATGCAAGTCTTTGAGACTTGTGAATCCAATTCACAAGCCATGAAAGCCATCCGCTCGATCCAAGAACTCTTTGCAAACGAAGAACACGACGATCGCCAAATGCAAACCTTGACACAAACCTTCCTACACCTCAATGCAATTCCTACCATCTTAAAGGCCATGACTCAATGGAACGAGTCCCTCGAATTCGTCTCGCTCGCCACAGACATTTTGAAAGTCTTGCTTTTCCATATGCCAACCACCGGCCACAAGTCCTTTTTGCAACATTGTGGGACCCGCATTATCATGGAAGCCTGTCAAGAACATTGGTTTCTTCCAATGATCAAGGCCGCCTTTGCAGCTTTGACCAATGCGGCATCATCGTTGACTGGCAATACCGTGGTCATTCAGGAGTGTCTTGCCTTTGCAATGAAAGCCATGCAACTTTTTAGTGGCGATGCTGAAATTCAACGCTTCGGATCGTACTTTTACTTGAAATTGGCAGCTTGTGCGGCTAGGAGTCAAAATAATCTAGGAAGGATAGCGCACACTCGTGGTGCTGTTGCCAGCAGCTGCCATGCGTTGAAGCGCAAATTGGAACCAAGCAACAACTAATTGATGGATTGGTGCAAATAATACGATTTTCAATGTAACTTTGACGTGAATTGATTGTATAATACAACTATAAAGCTTTGCAAGATACCAATAACTACCGAGATTGGCTTTTTAAGACTCCGATAAAAGACTGGAACCTGGCTGCCATGAAGATGACATCAAGTGTTCAGACTTTGTATGCAATACCGATATGGCTTACAAATACTGTAGGTAGCAGTGTGGTGGGATTAAAACATGAGGATGTGCCAGTCCAACACTTTATGCGCCCCACTGAGAAGATATGACGGGGGGCACTTTTGTATTGACTCGCGACTACCTGACTATTTTACCATGTTGGTGCACGAGTCTGCTCAAGAAAGTGCGGGTTCGTTTGCGAAGACTGCGTACCAGGTATGATACCAGTCAGAGTGCGTAAGTGCCAGAGGCTCTACCGGCACAGGATGTGCTGTAAAATTGGCATGATAATCCTTCACAAGTGGTAATTTGGCACTTTGGTCTTCGGTGGACATGCATGCCCGATATAAAGAATCCAGAATTACATTACGGTGGTCCAAGTTCACTTATTGGATGTGCCAGTCTTACCCTTTTTATACACTTTGGTGCAGTATTTTCGCCCTTGAGAAGAAATGCGGCGGGTCAAAACAACCAATACAAATCGTGCTTTTTTCGGCTTCTTTCATGGTTGGACCTAATTTCGGACATATAAAAATGGCATTTGAGAACGCAGAGAATACAGGGATTTGTCAACTTCAAGTGCTTTGATCTTGGGGGCCTTTTGACAAGAAATGCTACCGATGATTGATTGCAAGGATGATTGTTGATTGCGAGACCAATACTGTAAAAAGGAACGTATTCACAAATCAGAAAAAGCTAGGCAGATTAGGAACAAACGAACCAAAATCAAAATGACAGCCCCATTCAAGAAGCGCCGCATTGTCCTTCCACAGCACATGGAACAAGTGACCTCAAGGCCTGCTGAATCATCCACTAATGCTGATGCTGTTATCAAGCCCACTATGTCTGCTGCTTCATCCTCCAGTAAGCGCCCCCTTCTGTCCTCTAAACATTCCACCGAGGCGGCACTTGTTCACACCAAATATGACATTATCAAGGTCGTTATCGGAAGCCAAAAAGTTATGGCTCCCTATACTATCATGCAAGTCTTTGCGACTTGTCAATCCCAAACAGAAGCCATTCAAGCCATCCGTTCGATCCGAGAAGTCTTTGCAAAAGAGGCCCAAAACGAGCGCCGGGTGCAAACCTTGGTAGATGCCTTTGTACGCCTCGATGCAATTTCTACCATATTGAAGGCCATGACTCAATGGAAGAAGTCGACTACACTTGTGTCCCTCGCCACAGACGTGCTGAAAGTATTGCTATTCCACATGCCAACCACCGGCCACAAGTCCTTTTTGCAGCATGGTGGGACCCGCATTCTCATGGAAGCCTGCGAAGAACATTGGTTTCTTCCAATGATCAAGGCTGCCTTTGCAGCTTTGAGCAACGTTGCGTCCTCCTTGACTCACAATACTGAGGTCATTGAAGAGTGTCTTGCCTTTGTCATGAAATCCATGCAAATCTTTGATGCGAATGCTGACATCCAGCGCCTGGGCTCGTACTTCTACTTGAAATTGGCAGCTTGTGCGGCAAGGAGTCAAAACGATCAGGGAAGGGTAAATCACATTCCTGAAGCTGTTTCCAGCCGCAGCAGTACTAGTCATGTGTTGAAGCGCAAATTGGAACCAAGCCGTAACCAATAGTGTAAATGCGATTCCATTAGCAAGTTACGTATTATGAACCGATTTGATAAAATTGTAATATTTAAGAAGATGTGTATCCTAAGATAAGTATAGGCTCGATTTTCTTTTTATTCAAATTGATAAAGGACGGAAACACCATCAACAACACTCTCAGCCGTGCTGAAGATGTCGACAAGTCTTCAGAGATTACATTCCATATGTACTGAAACAGATTACAAATACGTTGGGTGGTAGTTTGCTAACTTTTAACTGAATGCGTTAGCGCGCTTCGTTGTCTTTGGGTCGTTGAGTGAATTGGTCACAAAATGTAGTAGCGAGGCCGCAGAGCCATAACCTGGTAAAGTGTCGTAGCGGTTCCAACTTGAGGAAACCGATGGGACGGCAGAGGAACAAATGCCATTTGTTCGCCTAACGTGTGAGAGTTCACAAGGCCAGTACCATCGTGCCTACCATCACCACCAGAGTTTGCAAATCGTGCATTCACTTGTGCTCCCTTGTATGTCAAGGAAGCTCTAGTGAAAAAATCTCGCTCCTCTTTATACAACCCCTCTAGAGGATATCGGTTGCTGAGGTGGGGCAGAGACGCTCTTGACAATGTTCAGTATCTCCAAAGGCACAGGTCCAGCCACAGAATTCTGATTGATACGCCTCTGATAAAAGTTCCGAGCAATATCAATCTGACTCAGTTTTAGTTTGATTTCAGAATTTTCCTGTTTGCCCTTTTTCTTCTTCCCTTTTTTGGAGGACAACGACGACCTTCCATCATTATTGTCCGTGTAGCAAACTTTCATTTTGAGTTGCATCTCGGCCTGATTCAGACGTTCAATAGTTCGTTTCGCTCGATCAATATCCGCCTTCTTCTTTGCCTTGGTCCCTGGTGATTGCATGCCAAAAGGCATGGACGATTTTTTATTGTTGGATGATGCCAAGCCTGCCAGAGTTGAGAAGGAGTTTTGAAACGGCGTCAGAGGTTTTCGGGTAGGGCTATCTATGCCCGAGTCACCCACCGAGTCGTCTCGAAAGGATCCAGTCATGGAGGAACGAATAGACGTAGTCGAGTAGGAGTAATCCGTTGACTGTGAGTAATCATCTTCGTCAAAGCTTGGGCTGGCACTGAATAGCGCAGGGTGTGTTCCTAATGTTGCCATTTTGTCTCTGTATATATAATATGATGAATATCTGATGTGAGGTGAATATGTGATATAAAGTGAAGATTCAACAATGTTTCTTCAGTAAGGGCTCTCTTCGGTCTCGGTCAGTGTTTCTGCAGAGCCCAATGTCAATATGCGGTTGGTGGGTTTGATGCACACAAAGAAGTCAACTGAAACTGGGATTCCAGGGAGAGTACAAGGTAGGCGGTATGTATGTATATTACGTTATCATTTTGAAAAAATCGTCATGCCGGATTCTTCTAATGATTCGCCACACGTCATTGCTCACTTAAGAGCAAATGACCGCCTTTGTCACAGGCGACGCACAAACGGGGGCATCCCGCGCGTGCAGCTCACGGATTTATGAGTGCGTGCAGATTGCAATCGATTCGTGTCTTGGATCGGGCATAGCGTATCTTGAATCTAGTAGTTCCTTTTGGATCTATTTTGTTCTCACATTTTATGACAGTCCGTGGAAGCAAGAGTAAAGTTGTGCATGCGAATTGGAGGTTGTGCACACAAAATCAAAAAGAGCTACAATCATGTCTAGCGAAGTAACTTATACCCCGAAGAATATTCTTCTGACAGGAGGAGCAGGTATGCTGTTGGAGTGCTATCGTCCAGCATGAACACTTTCATGAATTTATTGTTATCTCAACATTCGTTTCCGTGATATGATGTTCCCTCTTTCCCATTCTCGATCATGAACAGGTTTCATTGCTTCCCATGTTGCCATTCTTCTCTGCAAGAAGTATCCCGACTACAACATTGTCGTTTATGATAAATTGGATTACTGTTCCTGTTTGGAGAACCTATCCGAGCTCAAGGACTTGCCAAATTTCAAGTTCATCAAGGGTGACATTGTCACAGCCGACTTGGTTTCCTTTGTCCTCAGAGAAGAGAAAATCGATACCATCCTTCACTTCGCAGCCCAAACCCATGTCGACAACTCCTTTGGAAATTCCTTTGCCTTTACCCATTCCAACATTTACGGAACTCACGTCCTTCTGGAAAGTGCCAAGGCTTGCAAAACCGTCAAACGATTTGTTCATGTTTCGACCGATGAGGTTTACGGGGAGGGAGAGAGTTTCGAAACTGACCCCATGTCTGAAAATCATGTCTTGGAACCCACCAACCCATACGCCGCCACCAAGGCTGGAGCCGAGTTCTTGGTCAAGTCGTATTACCGAAGTTTCAAGCTCCCATGCCTCATTACTAGAGGAAACAATGTTTACGGTCCTCATCAGTTCCCTGAAAAGCTTATCCCCAAATTCACCAATCAGCTCATGAAAGGTATGAAGCTAACCTTGCATGGCGACGGAAGCAACACCCGAAACTTTATGTACGTCACTGATGTCGCGAACGCATTCGATGCTATTATGCACAAGGGAGAACCTGGTCACGTTTACAACATTGGTGGACGCCACGAACTTGCCAATCTTCAAGTCGCAAAGGATCTTTTGAAGATCTTTGGTCTCGAACAGGAACAAGACAAAAGGATCACATTTGTATCAGACCGAAAGTTCAACGATTTGCGTTACACCATTGACTCTAGTAAACTCCACGCCCTTGGATGGAAAGAAGAAATGACTTGGGAAGAAGGTTTGAAGACCACTGTCGAGTGGTACAAGAAGTTCACAAACCGTTACGGAAACATTGATGATGCATTGGTTGCTCACCCAAGAATGCTCAATAATACCTCTGCTTCCATTAATGACGATGTCATGATGGGAGAATAAAAATTCCAGTAAAACTCGTCATCATATTTTTCAGCTCCAATAATGAAATATTGCGGTACATCGCATGCAGTACTGCACATTTTTGTTGTTGTTGTGTTATTGAATAGCATGCATGGTTGATAAGACCTTGATGTTACAGTCGGTGCGGGACGGAATGCTGCTTCAAATCAAGCGATACACATGATTTGACAGAATGCCAGTTAACGTTTCTCGCGCGCGACGAGCATTCGCCAAAATCCACGAATGAACGAATGAACACAAAAACTGGCTGGTCACTCACCCAAACCAGAAAATTGCAGGAATGAATGGTTAGTTCCTTTCTGTTTCGCTTCATTCACACAAACGACAACATTACAAGATGCGCCACCGAAGACCTCCACGAGTCGATCTATCAGCTGATATGACGGAATTGGACAGCACTAGCATTCAAGAGTCCTTCCTACTGGTGGAAGAAGAGACGAAACGAAAAATTGAAATGGTGTCACGTTCCGAGTACCGACGAGGCCACAAAATCACGAACAACAACAACAACAACAACAACAACAACAACAACAACAACAACAACAACAACAACAACAACAACAGTGGTTACGAAAGCAGTGACGAAATTTTCATGCTACATTGTTCTTCACCATTATCCCACGCATCGACCATCACGATGGATCTCCTGTCACCGTCTTCTTCCATGATGACTGACTCCAGCATCATGATTGAAGACGATGCAAGCCTTCCCCTGTTGCCAGATTTGCAAGCTGTCCACACAGACGAAGCCATGATCGGAACTGTTGGTGGCATTGACATCGGTACATCTTTTCTTCCTGACACAAGTCCAATCACCAGCAGTGACAAAGGACCAACTGTCTTTATGGACGACGGCAGCTTTACGTATGTCACTTTGGAGGATTCCAAATCATCTAATTCCAGCGGGGATGTTTTCAATGGCATTTCGAACGCTACAAATCCGACACCAGCGACTTTAAATTTTGCTTTGCACACTCCCCACAGAGCGGCCATGCGTACACCCCACAGCTATAGCCAAACGCCGTACACCTACGAGACTATTGAAGGTTCCGATGCCATGAATCGAACGGGGTTTGCATCGCAATTCACATTTGAGACTATTCATACTTCTGGTAAGGAGAATACCCCCAATAGAACAAACACCACTCGGAAAAACAAGAGGGAACGAATTGATCTTTCAGCACAAGAGTCCCCATTAGAGAGTAGGAGGATGATATATTCCCCATTACCGAGAAGTGGTCCAGCCAGCACTCCAAAAGACAAAAAGAAACAAATGCAAACAGTGGATCTTGACTATTTCTCGATCGACGAATACACATCTTCCCCAGACAAGTCTGTAAACTGCTTTTCGATCGACTCCTATTCATCCAAGTCGGCGGATGTTGATGGCCTCGGCTTTGGTGGCACGGGTATGACTACACTCGACATGGCACGAACAAAGAGAGACCAATCGCTCTTTCGGTTACGATCCATGGGAGGAGGAAAGTTACATTCTATGCGTCCCCTTCCAGTGCCATCACAACACAATAATAGTACTGGTGGTATCAGCCAAAGAAAGGATCATGTGGCAAAACAACGTCGACGATTAAGCGAAGTTTTCCAGAGCTACTGTCTATCCATGGAAGCATAAACTGGTTTATGAGCTGAATCATGCGCTTGGGAGATGCAACAATTGTATCACCGTTTATTTTGCTGGGAATGGCAATGAAAAAAAGTACTAAAACATGTATCATACTACTATCCTTTTACAATTGTATCACATTAGTGATGATGCAGTCCCCCAAGAATCATAAACAAACTCAATCCAGTGTAATTTCTATCTCCCGTTCGTCCCAGCATTGCGACTGCTCATGCAGGTTACGATTAGCTTCAACGCTCCTTTTCGTTTCCCTCTTTTCTTTTGTGAATCGCCTCACTGTCAGCCCAAAAACAGCGACTCCTGCCACAACTAGGAACATGAGGAACGTGAAGAATCCAACTCCGTCGTTGGACTCTCCAGGCTCTGCGCCGGTTGTCGCCGCATTTTCGGATGGAGGCGCATCCTTGCCTGTTGTTGTGGCAAATCCGTCGCATGGCTCAGCCCCATCCATGTATTGGTTGTTCGATGTATAATTCCAAATACCTCCCACGTCAGAGCACTTTATTTTCAAACAGGAATAGTTCCTTTCCAAAATTTGTTTGACCGTCGAAAACGAAAGAGGCTTGGTATGGGGATTATTATTGGCACCGGCCCAAAACGACGCAGGCGTGTGCAAGTCTCCCAATGAGTCGAACAAGGCAGTGGCATCATCTTCATTACACGCGTTGATCAAAGGAATAATGGTCATTCCATAGGCAATGGCACTGGCATCGGGCCCCATGATGTAGTTGTCATCCCCATTGCGATCCACTTTGTACGCTTCCAGCAGAGTAGCTTGAATCAACGGTATGGTCATAGACCGAACAATCTTGGACTTTCGTGCCTTGACCGTGTCGCAATCGCCATTCAATAACCCTTGTCGTCCCGTTTGAAAATCATCGGCAATTTCCTCATTAATGTGTACTTGTCCTTCTTGGTATTCAAAGTCGCTGGCACTAACTTCGTACTTGTCGGGTGGGCAGGTATGAAATACCTGGCATTGCTTGGCAGCGAGTTCGTGATGAAGTATGCCACGCTTGCTACCACGTGATCCAACGTACATGGAAGCTGCTTGATCCCATTGTTGGATCGCCTCTTGTCGTTCGGAAGGAGCATCGCATATCTCAATAGCCACATCGAGATGGACTACTGTTTCCATCCACAATGTCAAGTGTGCCATGAAGGTGTACAAAAACGAGGCAAGGGCCTCATCATGAAAGTGATAAAAATGAAGGTTGCTTCGATCCATTTCGGTGCTAACCGTTGGATCATTCACCGCATCAAAGGCCGTTTGAATCAAGTGATCGGCATAGTCCGTACGTCCAAAGTAGGATGTGAATAGCAAGAACTCCTTGCTGAGCATGTGGAATCCCAAGGATCCATCATTGACCACTCCTCGGCTCAGCTTGGAAATAGATCTTGCATTGTGGTTTCCATTCAAGACGTCGTATTGATAATCATAATCTCTGCCCAAGGCATGATTGGTGAGAGTTCCCGATGCCTTGAAGCCTGAAATGAGCAGATAGAAAGAGAAGAAGAAAGTGATCAACATGATCATGAGAGAATTAGCATCCGTATATCATTGACCAACTAGCCAAAATAAGAAGTAAATAGAATATGACTTACATCCACCCGTCACTGGCTCTGGGTTGCCTCCCACATGACAATAGTGATCCGTGTTGATAGCCGCAGTTGCAACCGTCGTCGTATCCTCTGCTGCAGTATCACCATTTCGGTCATCCCGATGGCGTTTGCTCTTTTCCGAAAAGTGAGGAATGACCTTGCTCCGTATGAGAGATTGCTTGCTTGTTCTTTTTGTGGTGGTTGCAGTAGTGGTGGTAGCGGTATTAGTAGTAGTAGCAGGACTTCCCGTCCTACTCGTTTGGACGGGGGTATCCTCCTCCGTATCCAGAAGAGCCACGTATCGAATCTTGACTTGGTGTTCTCCCGGCCGGACGGTTTCCTGGACAATTCCAGATGCGATTCCACCCCCATTGGCGGGTCCCGTCACCACTTCTCCAGCCTCTATTTCCTGTTGGACTGGTTCGTTCAAAAACACTTGGGCGTAGGATGCTGAATACGACCCCTCCTCGTACAAAGAGCGTGCCGCATCAAAGTCACCGATCCGCAAGAGTTGTCCAATCTCCTTTAAATCTTGATCAATGGATGCCACGTCGTCAATGTTGTTGTTGTTGTTGTTGTTGTTTTGTTCCATACTATTACTACTACTAACTGTGGCTGTTGTTGTTGCTGTTGTTGGTGGTGACACATAATCGTCCACAATTCTAGCTTCCGTCAGCAAATTCTTATTGTTCGACTGCTGAAACAACAAGATCCAACAGGAAAGCCAAAACTTCCATGACGAGGGCACAGTAGCATTATGGCGTTGTCGCTTCATTCTTTTGATACTCGCTATTTGTTGTTATTGTTGTTGTTGTTGTTTTTGGTTTGAAATACTGCAGCGACGATGAGGATGGTGGTGGAATGATGAGATCATACTATAATATACGCAGTTTTTCGATTCCGGAGTGGCAATTTTTCGTCGATTGTCACGCAAAATACGACACCATATTCGGTGACCGCGACCAAATACTTAGGAGGGGCGGGCGTGACGATTTTGGTCCATAAAAGGCCTAAGAAAGTACCTGTCTTGCCTTCCTTCCGAACCAAAAAATCTGCGAGTCCGTTGAGTGTACCTACGTAGAACTCCCTACTGAATTCGCTGGTGGAGTCGTGAAATACAGGAGCACCCTTTGATTGGCGAGGAAGGATTGGGGATGACGAGAGAGAGGGAGGGAGCAGTAGAGCCAGTATTGCAATCGATCAATCAATTTACCGAGTGCGTGTGTGCAGTCTCTTTTCTTTTTGTTGCACCTCTTTCAATACAATAGTTTCAATTGGAATCCTGGTTGCTAATCATTCCAAGCAAGAGCATGACGACAAATCCAATAAGCGGTTCTCTCATCTCATCGGCAGTAGAATCATCAGAAACTCCTCCTTCTGCCTCACCTTTATCCATTCTCTCCAATGCCACTGCTTCGGTAGCCGCAAATGGGACACTGCAGCAACGACGACGACAGCATCAACAACAACCACCAGAACCACCACAGAAATCAGCCTCCAGGACTCGTCAGTTTTGGGCCATACGAAGATGCGAGGGTTTGCATTCGCCAGCCATCTTTTCCAATTGGGAAGATTGCTCTGTGTACGTGGATCCCATGGAGAATGATGGTTCGGTAGTCGAATTCAAGTCGTTCCCAACCATCCAAGAGGCTGGTGCGTATGCCTTTGGAAAAGATGAGAAAAGCGGCGGTGTGGAAGGGCGAACGAAGTATGCATCACAGCAGGAGCAATCACAGCAGCAATCATCATCCTCCTCCTCTTCCTCTCGTCCATTGCCAAATACAGCAGTATCGCCTGCTGCTCCCATCAGCCGCCATTCAGTAGCAGCAACAATGCCGAACACAATGTCCGGTACTGCTGCTTCTAGTACCACCAACAAAAAGACTACTACAATTACACCCATTGCACAGTCCAAGGCTAACAACAACAGCAGCAACAACAACAACAGCAACGAAGATGCTGCCGAATGGAATGGGAGTCTGGCTCTTACGTCATCAGATGATGATGACAATGAGAATGAGAATGAGAATAATAATAATAATCACAATGAGCAGGCCCAAACTACTCCCCCAGCCGTGACACCCACGGAAATGGATACTATGGATGGTGGCGATGCTACTACTACTATGGATGGCACTTCTGCTGATGGGATGCGTGGCGGAAGGAACTATCGGAGAAGTGTCAATACTACCTACAGCAGCGGTGAAGATGAACCAGTCGAAGAAAGTGCTGGAAAGGATCCTGTAGAGCCATCAAGTGACGATGTACTATGTGGAAGAGGGGTACGTCTTTACTGCTTTCTTTATATATGCTTGTACAAGGTCATTTCTGAATCACAATTCAACTCACACTGTTTTCTTTCATTTCAATTTGTTTCTCTTTCTTTCAGGGTCTCACCAATCATCATCCTGGTAACAAACGATTCCGTTCCATTGTCAAGCAATATCAACAAGAATACTTGCGAGCGGATCGGGGCAAAAAGGCATCCTTTGGACACAAGATCTATTCCGAAATCCAATCGCACCAAGGGCGCTTCTTGCAACGGATACCAAAAGGTCGTTCTAATAATAATAATAATAAGAACAGTGCTGCTTCAAAGTTGAAGCAATGGTACGACATTGGCAAGGTTCGAGCCATTGCCAAGATTTGTCAGGCCTTGAGGGAGGATGCACCCACCATTCGTGGGGGCAAGAGACAACAGAATCGATCACAACAACAGCAAAACGAACAGCATCAACCACAAGATCCACAGCAACAACAACAGCAGCAGCAACAACAGCAACCTGATGGTTCCAACAGTCTCAAGCGTCCGCTACCCCAAGACACTACCGAAACGCCACAGCTTGCACCTGTTGCCCCCATGACGTCCACTCCAGTCATGTCGACACCAACAAATCACCACCATCGGCATCATCATCATCATATGACACCACCACCACCGCCACCAGAAATGGCAATGTATTATCAATCTCAGCCACCCCAACCACCACATATACCGCATCATCATCCTTACATGCAGCAGCAACAACAACACCATCATCAACAACAACAACATCATTGTCACTATCCTTCTCCCGCCGCGGTCCATCATCCTCCTCCTCCTCCTGGTAGGCCCTCGGAGGCTTCGCCTCCAGCAGCACCTCCACAGAAAATGCAAAAGCGGCTATCGCACCTCGACCAGCTGTTGGCCGCGGCCAACATGGCCCAAGCTCCGACAGTGGCGTCTCCTTCCGCGGGACCATCTTCCCAATCGTCGCAAGCCGCCTCTTCACCATCACCATCCACATCCACAACCACAACGTTTGGACCCATGTTGGGAACCCCCACCACCACGGCGTCCAAATCTCAAAAAACGAATGAATTTCCGTCGGCCTCCCATACATCTCCACATGTGGTAATGTTCATGAAGAGCTGCGTCCCACTCCAAGGTGCCCCGCCTCCATACTTTCAAGGCAATATGGATGTAGCTGCTCAATTGAATCTACCCGAATTTATGATGTTGGCCAACTACCCCAACATTGCGCAAAATCAATGCAAAATGTGCGGATTGGAACGCGCTCTCAAATCCAAAGCCTCCAAGCCATCCGCCAAGAAGGATCTCCAAAAGGAACCCACCATTCCTTCTCAAAACAAGGGAGTTTGCACTGCCTGTGACAGTCAGATTTGGGTGATTGTGGACGAACGACCCGAAGCCGCTCCTTTGAAGGGCAATCAAATCAAATGGTGCAAGGGTTGCAAGAACTTTCGGCCGTGGGCTAGTTTTGGATTCAAGGGGAGTGCCACCAAGTGTGCTCCCTGTCGGGAATCCCAAGCGGAACGATACAAGGGACGAAAACAGCAGCAGCAGCAGCAGCAGAAACAACAAACCGTGACGACACCACCAGGAACAACAACCACAACAACGCCACCACCGAAAAGTAGTAATAGTAGCGTGTAGGCAGATACTACAAGAAGCAGAAGAAGAAGGGTAGTCAATCCATACATCCATCCATCCATCCATTCCATCATTCCACATAGAATAAACTCAATATTACACACAGACAGACTGACTCGATTAGATGCTTTGATGTAGGACAATACAGTAGGCTTGATTACAGTGATGAATTCTATACAAATGCTATATTAGGACTATAGATTGCCAAATGTCCAAAATAAATTATTCAAAGCCTGGTGGTGTTCCAGTCAAGCTGATCTCACGTGGGAGGGGACCCACATCCGCCAGTCTACGGTTAGGGTTTTGGAACACTGTCGGCAGTGTCGGCATTTCCATACAGACACTCATGGCCTCCAAAATGTCCATGTGGGTGGTGCCTGACGCACAGTATGGCTCAGGAGCAAGACAGATGGGGACATCTTTGAATAGAGGTGTAATGCCACCGGTATCAATTTGGAGCAATCCTAGATAAGCTTGACAGATTTCGACATCTTCGTACACTTTGTTGCCACCGTGCATGGTGCAGAGAGCGTCGGCTGCGTCATCATATTCTTGTCCCAAATTGCACTCCCAAGTGTTGGTGTTGCAGAGGGTGTCTCGGTCCACTTGGAAGGCCAAGAAAGGTGCCATGACTCCACCCTTTTGGGTGGTGGCGATAATGTTTGCTTGTGTGTAGATCATGCATTCAGTGGCGTTTTGTGCACTGGCAGAAATAGACAGCAAAACCAATAGGAGAAGACTGGAAAGAATTGTCGTCATGGAAAACATCATTGTTGTGTGCACTGTATTCTTCTTGTATTTGAATATCTATCTATGACGGCGTTGGATGCAAGGTCACTGTTCAGGAACGAAGTAGAGTTTTGAAAGGGTGCTGTTCGTTGTGGAGACGTTGGTTGCTGAAGTGTAGTGTTGTGGAAAATCTGATGCTCGCATGCAAACTTTTGCAATCGGGATGCAGTTTTTCAGAATTTCCAAAAAAAGTGGGGTTCACGTAGAGTTTTCCCTCATGCCGTCAAAATTCACTTGGTATTTAGTGAATGACTGAAGCATTTATCCGAAAAGACAGGTCTGCGACCAAAACGCTGCTTAGAATTCAAGGACTTCACTTACCGCCGGTCAAAGCAAGGACCGCTTTCATGTTGGAACTAAAGAAGAACCTTTCACAAAAGCGCGCAATCAATAATCATCATCAACATCACGTATCACGTCTGCGTGCAACACGGATTATATCACTTGAGACCTACCGGTAATATTGTACTCTGCACTCTCGAATGATCCTGAAACGTGCAGTAACCTCAACTTTTCTCAAGAACAAGAAGAACATAATTCGTGAATCATCACCATCATCAGCAACCAAGAGAGCCAAGAGCAAAATGGGTAACGGAGGCATACCCAAGCTCATCAGTGAAATTGACAGTCTGCTCAATCCGCTCGAGGGACTCACATTGGAAGACGCTGATTTGGATTTTGGCAGCGATTTGGACATTCGTAACTTGGTGGACTGGATCCAATCGGGCAATAAGGCAAAGAAAATCATGGTATTGTCGGGAGCAGGAGTGTCCGTGGCGGCGGGGATTCCAGATTTTCGGTACGTTCCCAACTATTTATATATTTTGCTGTCAAAAGAGAGACGACGACGGTGTCACGCAAAAATATATAGCATATTGTCATGGTGATCTCACAACTCTGGTTAGTACTCCCGGCACAGGCTTGTATGATAATTTGCAAAAGTACAATTTACCCTATCCTCAGGCAGTATTTGACGTCAGCTTTTATCGATCCCAACCTCAACCCTTTGTGACATTGGCCAAGGAGCTCTGGCCGGGATTGACCCATTCTCCCACGTTGACTCATTCCTTTTTGAAGATGCTGAGTGACAAGGGATTGCTATTACGATTGTACTCACAAAATATAGATGGATTGGAATATCTTGCGGGCATTCCGGATGAAAAGCTAGTGGTACGTTGGAATGACCATTGGAAACTGCAACAGTATAAAGGCCAAGGTTTTGTCTCAAACAATAATGGCTTCTCTGCTTATTATATAGGAATGTCACGGACATTTTAGAAGTGGTAAGGATGAGATGCTGTTTTAGCATTGACAATGTTCTGATCGAATCCATGTCTTACACCAGTTCCATTTCTTTTCATTTAATTTCATTTCATTTCATTTCATTTCATTTCATTGCTTCATCATACGATAGCATCCTGTATCGAATGTGGAACCACTGCGGACCCCGAAAGCGTCAAGAACACCATTATCAAGGATGTAACTGTACCAAAATGCGACAAGTGTGGAGGTAATGTCAAGCCGGACATTGTATTCTTTGGTGAAAGCTTGGTGCGTACAAATCTTTTGTGTCATGAACAAGAAATAGAAGAAGGAGAAGATGCTATACTTTTTGTCACGCATGCAAAGCTTATTGAACCATGCTACCGTGTGTATATGTATATATGTATATATATATATTAACCAAACCAATTTGCTTTTTCCATTGTTTCTTTTTTCTTTTCAGCCCGATCGGTTTCACCAAATGTTGCGCACGGATGTGGAGGAAGCAGACTTGTTGCTCGTCATGGGAACCTCGTTGCAAGTCGCACCCGTGTCCATGATTCCCGACATGGTCCGATGCGAACATCGTGTCTTGTTCAATCGGGAACCCGTCATGAAGATTCGGACGGGTAAGGACCTGTTCCTTCCCGGCAATTGCGACGATCAAGTTATGGAACTGTGTTCCATACTGGGTTGGAAACAGGATTTGTTAGAGGAAAACGCCAAAGTGCAAATCAACAACTCATCCAATTTTAAGAACGACGAAGGAACCGAGAGAAAAAACTTAAGAAAGGAACCGAGAGAAAAAACTTAAGAATGAACTTCTCAGATACTACAATCGAAAATACCAAGGGGTAGGAGGAGTACACTACACTACACTTTACAGACAGAAGAAAGCAAGAATGTAACAAAGTGTATCGGAAACTTGCTAGCTAATTATCTTAAATATATGGAAAGGCCAAGGGGGGCCCACGAAACTTTGACCACATCCGGCAAAAGAACCAACAGAAATAGATTCAATGATTCCAGCTGGACATCATGTGCCCTCATATTGTACCACCATGATGAATTCAGTTTGCTTTCAAATACACCCCTGAAGAAACGAACGTCCTTTTTCTTGTCATGACATGGACTGATGACTCACTCACCCTCTCCTCCAGTAAAAGATATACCTAGAGGGGTCACATTTCACATTTGAATCAATCAATCAATCAATCAATCAATCCAGCTCTTATTGCAGACATAGCAAAAAAACAGAAACAATGATGCTTGGAACCATCAACAAGAAGCTGCTTGCCTTCTTATTGGCATCACTTCCCAGCAGTAGATCTTCTGGCTCATTGAAACTACTCAAGCATTCGTCCAGGCAATTTCTGAAGGCAAATAGAAAATAGATATCATGTCGTGTCAGAATAATAGATACAGAATAATAGAGACATGATATATGATTCACAGACACCCTAGATCATCATCACTCATCATCACTCAACATTTCTCAATAACAATGAAGCATTTCATCTTCTTACCTTCCAATACAGGTTCCTTCCGCTACATTCCGACAATCGTATGCCAAGGAGCCATCCCTACAGAATCCACACTTCCAACAGGTATTCGTATTGGGGGCATCTTGCGAGTCTCCAATTCCAATCGTGCATTGACATTGGGCCATGGAATAATCGTCTCGGGTGGTGGGACAGGAGAGACTCAAAAAGGCACCCGATCGTGGGGTATCCTCAAACATGCAATAGCGATTGGGTTTTCGGTCATCTCGTGTGGACCAACATTTGCCTTGGGTCAATTGCAATTCTCGTAAACTTCGTTCTTGAGCATTTTCATTCCAAGTGGGAAGAATCATGGAGACTTCGAGTTCCGATGATGACAATGATGATGATGATGATGAGGCATCAGTAGCAGCAGCAGCAGCAGCAGCAGCATTGTCCAGTAAAAGAATAATACCGAAGAACAATGCGGCGATGGAAGAAAGGAGACTGACTCTTGATTGGCAGGCCATCATGTTTGTTAGGTTTGTCTGTGATAGGATATGACGACGACGGGAGACTGAACTGGGTCTGAAGCCTAGAAACAGCTTGGATGGAGATGGATGGGAAGTGCGAAGAAGGTTTCTGGGTTCGGAGTTGAGAGGTGCATGCACATGCATTATTTGTCATGCGTTTTATTTTCAGAGCATCGCTGAAGTCGACTAAGCCGATTGTTTGACTCGAAGGAGTCAAAGCTCTGTGATCTTCATATTATTTATTTTATGTACCAGTATTTTTTCATTCTCATTATTGCTACTGTGCCGCAAGCAGACAGTCATTGAGCGTGCGGCTTGATTCTCACTCACGTTTCATACAGTAGTGTCAATACTTGCAGGACTTGATCTTCCATGGTCCCCTCCTTCAGTCTCTATTTGACCACTTCCCTTCTTATGCTAATTGCTAGAGCAGCAAGTTTCTCAACTTCAACGACATTGAAAAACTCCCCAAGAATCATCAGCATGACAACTGCTGCTACTGCTGCTACTGCTGCTACTGCTGCTACTGCTGCTACTCTAAAGGCATCCTCTGCAGACTTGGCGGAAGGCGCCTCCGACTTGTACTTTCGGACACCGTTGATTTATAGTCAGCCAATCTCAGCGTTGGTGGGCAAACCGGTGTATTGCAAAATGGATGCCCTCCAAGCATCCGGATCCTTCAAAGACCGAGGCATGGCCCATCTGTGTGCCACGTTTGCCAAAGAAGGCGTCACCAAAGTGATCTCCAGTAGTGGTGGAAATGCCGGTTTGGCCGTCACTACGGTCGGTGCCAAATTGGGCATGGAGGTCTCGGTCATTGTTCCCCAAACCACCAAGGCAGTGGTCATTGCCAAGTTGGAATCCTTAGGAGCCGATGTCACGGTTCATGGTAAGAATTGGAACGAAGCGGATACCTTGGCACGGGAACTAGTCGCAAAAACTCCTGGTACCAAGTATGTCTCGCCCTATGACGATCCATTGTTGTGGACCGGGCATTCCACCTTGGTGGATGAAATTGTACAAGATTTGCCAGCACAAGGAGGAGTGCCTGGAGCTGTGGTGGTCAGCGTCGGTGGTGGTGGATTATTGTGCGGAGTATTGGAGGGTTGCCAACGGCATTCCATATCTCCAAAGGTCATTGCGGCAGAAACCAAGGGTGCCTCTAGTTTTGGACAAGCCTGGGAAGCGGGCAAACCTGTTACTTTGCCAGGAATTGATACGATTGCTACGAGTTTGGGTGCCACCAGTGTGACTCCAGTGGTCATTGAACGTGCCAAGGCCCACAGTGGCGCCTTTTGTTCCAGCATTTGCTCGGACGAGGAAGCCGTGGATGCCTGTCTCAAGTTTAGTCAAGATCATCGGATTCTAGTCGAACCGGCCAATGGTGCGGCGTTGGCAGTGGCGTATTCGGAACGATTGCGAGAACAATATCTAACAGATGTCGAGGGACCAATTGTCTTGGAGGTTTGCGGTGGATCTGGTGTCAATCTAGATCTATTGATGGGGTGGAAGAAGGATTATTCTCTATGAATACCGCGTGCCTGTAGGCAATTTACCTACAGTAGTCTATTCTGACAATAAGAATGACATCCACTTGATGAAGTGTAATATGTCTAATACTATCATTTTTTTAAACATATCATATTGAAATTAGTAAATTTAAAATACTGTCTTGGAATGCGCCAACTAAGATGCATGCCACTCTTTTGGAGAGTATATATATTGGAATCATACTACTAGCTCACTACTATTATATTGATATCTATTGGATCAATATCAAAACGACACAGTTGACAGTTTCTACATTTACTAAACAGCACATTGTATTATCCCATAATGGTATTCCAAAGCAGCGTACCGGTAGTCATCATGATCCCAATCGATGAAAGCGTATTACAACCATTATATGCCGCACCCCCTCCCGATGTGTCCGCGTTTGGCGAAGCGGTTGGGACGGGAACCGCCGTTTCAGGATCCAAACATAGACCCTTCGAACTTGCTTCGAGATTGGCATACGGATTCTCTGTACCAGGTGCCTTTTCCCGTTCTGCTTTGAAGTATAATGCTCGGTGCAATTGGACCATGGGAATGCTCTCGTCACAGGATTGCGCAAAGCAAAAGTCCACATTGACAAAGTCCAAGTCCGCAAAGGCTGGAGCATTGGAAACCTTGGATACATCATCGACGCAGACTCGGACATCCCTCTGTAGAATCTTACCGCCAACCGCATTACAATCTGACAGTGATTGCTCCGTGTAGTCGGTATCATTGTAATCGCAAATGGCAGTGGTAAGGTTGCAGACACCAAAATTCAGGGCCAAGTAGTTTGGAAAGAACCAAAGACCGCTCACATTGTTCAACGGATCAATGAGATCTGTTATTGTTGCATTTGGTGTTGAAACAAAAATGCCATAGGGTAGGGAGCAACAAAGGACAAAATGTCAGATATTGCGATTGTCTATATGAACAATATGAGAACAATAACACAGATTCAGTCTATAACAGACACTGAACGAAGCGAATTGCCGCCTTTATCGAGGACCTTTCAAAACAAAAAGCTTCTCTATATCACTCCTCACTCCTCTGACTTACCGATGGTAGCAGTGACACAATCCTCAGCGGCATCCAACGACCGGTGGTGCTGATCATTATTATTATTATTATTCTCATTATTATTTTTGATGCGGGCAAAATCCATCAGACTTCCACCAACTTTTGTGGTGAGAGAAATGGCAAGAACAAGAATCGACAAGAGTGACTTTGGCAGCATCATGAAATTCTGTTTCACTATCAATTATAGTTAGTTGTTGAAGGACCCGATTATGCTGCTATTATTGCATACAATGGAATACGATTATGATTTTGAGATGCTTTCAGATGACCCGAGCGACAAAAGCCTACTTCTGTACTCGAATGTCTGACTATATCTGCCATCGTCTGCCATGAAAGTTCTCTGGTACAGTACAGTAGCTATGGGGAAGGATTTTCAATTTAACTAGACTCTATTAGTATATGTGTTTATTTTTGTTGTAGACTCAATGATATTCGTCTCGACTTCTTTTTTATGTCTATCGAAGTCGTTGCAGAAAATACTGTTTGTGGCAACAAGGACTCCATCACCACAAAAGTATATTCTCTACGGAAGCCAAACCACTGGACCAAGATCGTATGAATAACGGCGTCTTTTGTATCCATGTTCCCAAATGGGATCCAGATTTCCCTTCCAATCCCAATTGTTGCATGTTGCATCACCTGGGTCGCAACATATTGTGCAGCAAGAGCAGTCAATTTGGCCAGCCACCATTCGCCGGCGACCGCCATCATCACCACCATTGCCCGGTAAATCGTCAGCTGGGCCCAAATCATCAAATTGACCGAGCCCTCCGTCTCCTTCACCTCCTACATCGTTGCCAACAGGAGGGTTGTTGACAACTGGATCATCATCAAAGACCGGCGGACTGGTGGTGGGCAATGGAGTAAAGACCTTATCATCGTCAAATGGTGTGGGAACTGAAGAAGCAATTGTGGGTATGAGATCTGCTGCTGTTGGACCGTCATTCGGACTTGTGGCTGGTGTCGGCGCAGTTGTGATGAACGTGCCACCGGTAGGTTGATCGTCAATAACTCCAGTATCCGGTGCAGCGCTGGGAGATATAGTGGGATTGTCGTCTCCAACATTACCAGGATTCTCTGTTGGGATTTGTACGAATTGGTCTCCACAATCGGCCACAAACGTTTCCACCTTGAACGATGTGGCAGAACAAAGTGCATCAGCGGTACCTTCAAAACTATTTTGCTCCATCAGCAGTACTTGCAAGTTGGTCATTTGTCCCATTTCTGCGGGGAGCTGCCCAGTGAGTGCGTTCTGCTTTAGAATCAAGTGCCGAAGAACGGTAAGTTTCCCAAATCCAGGTGGGACCTGTTGACTCAGATTGTTGTCATCTGCAGTATAGCAAGAGAATAATGTCAGAAGTTGTTTTTGGAGCGGTGGCAAAGGATACGACAAGACTTACGGAAATCCAAAAATACCAGATTCGACAAGTAGAGGAAGAACTCGGGTATGCTCCCTTGAAGCTGATTCTTTTTCATGCTCAATTCCTTCAAATTCGTCAATTCGATCAAGAACTTGGGAACTTCGGCAGGAACAAAGTTATTGTCACCGGTAAACAAATACTCCAGTGCCGTCATTTCCCCCAATTCTTCGGGAAGAGTTGATTCGAATAAATTTTCACTCAGATCCAAGTGATGAAGAGCTTCCAGATTTTTAAAACTGTTGGGTACAAAGCCCTCTAAACGGTTTCGATGCAGGGCAAGGAAGTCCAACTCGGTGTTGGTATCAATCATGTTGGGTAATGGCCCAGCAAATTCATTTCCATGTAAATCGAGAACCTTGAGCTGGGGATTGTTGTTGAATAGTGTCGTCGGGAGGAAACCAGTAAAGCCACATTCGCTAAGATCCAGTTCTTCCATCTTTGGCCATCCTTGCATCAATGTCTCCGATATGGTACCGTTGAAAAAGTTGTTCTCCAAATAAAGACTCTTTAAATTCGAAAGTGGTGCAAAGATATCAATACTTCCAAACAAGTCATTGTCATCTAGACCCAACAATTCCAATCGACTCAAACTATTGATTTCCGCAGGTACTGTTCCATCGAGCAAGTTGTTTCCAAGTCCTAGATACTGTAAGGTTGTCATGGTACCAATCCAGGTGGGGATCGTCCCGTCCAAGTTGCACCATTGCAAGGCCAAGTGAGTGAGTGAATCCATAGTAGCAAAGGCTTCTGGTATGGTCCCGACAATGTTTGGATTGAACATGACATTGAAGACTTCCAAACCTTCCAGACTTTGAATTTCATCCGGGATGAATCCAGCAAGACCATTGTTTGCTGCGATGAAACAAAAAAGGAAAGAAGAAGAAGAAGAAAAGCATTAGCACCGTCATCATGAACTTGACCGATTCGACAATGCTTCCTTATTCTTACGCATAAAGACAGAATGAGGATAGAGTTCCCCATTGTCAGCTTCCCTACATCGGTGTATGCCATATAGAACGGATGAACCATCTTGTAAAGTAAACTCTTCAAACCATGTGCAAATGTGATCCCCGCTCAAAAAGTTGTACTCATGGGTCCATTCCGTGCCGCCAAGCGCAAAGAATAGGACCGCCATGATGTACCGTTCCGAAAATTGGAGATTCCTTTCTTGTGGGACAGGCATATTGAGAGGATCCCCATGGGCCATCCATTGTGCTGCCAGATATTGAGGTGTCGTCGTTTGGTCAAATGCTGTTTGAGGAGACACGGAGCCAACGTTTACGAGGTAATCTCGAAGGGCAAGGTAGGCTTCAGTGTCTCCTTGGACAAAATGGAAAAAGTCTCGTGGCTTTTCAGATGGTTGGATACCAAAGACGACAAATTGAACCACAACAGCAGCTAAAAGGCATATCGATACAAATCCGCAACTCTTCCAGAAACAGTTGTTTGGACCCTCTTCGTACTTTTCCTGATCACTGCCCTCTTCTTCAATTTCTAAAGACACAATTTGATTTTCGTCATCATTTTCTTCGTCAGCATCAATTCGGAACAGACCTTCATTTTCAACGGCATGATTCCTCTCGTCATCATAAGCCATCATCTCATATTTCTGATTTCTCAATTCAGGAGGATCTTGTTTCCGTTCCACTGGATCGCGAGCAAGAATGGATTCTCTTTCTTCCACCCCGTCAGCTGATGATGGCCCAATGTTTCCAATCACTTTTTTGAGCTTATCCTTCAATCCCACACCACCAGTGCGATGACCTATGGCAGCCTTGTATTCTTCGACATTTGGCAACTGATCGTGATCCTCATGATTTCCCTTCTGAAGTTCCAATTGCTGCTGCTGTTTCCCTTCACTTTCTAGCGGTAACGTCATGTCCCCATATTCCTCTGCTGCTTCCATCATGGCTTTTGAGTACACAACCAGTCTGCACGGTAGGTACAATACTGCTGTAGGTTGGGATTTATTCCAAAGGAAAAGTTGGTGATACGATTGATATTCAGGCAGAGGAGGCAGGAATCGCTATATTTATATATTCAGGTTCCGACCGTTGACAATATGTACCGCGCACATGCGTGTCGTCTTTCTTTCAGCGGATGTCCATCCGTCATCCGTAGAGAAGGCATGACTGACCACATCCAAGAGTATACGACCCCGTCGACTGGTTTCTTAACAGTCTCGAGCACTCGAGCGTGCACAATTTGAACGGTTTGAAAATTCGCGGGGTTCCCAAGTCGGATCGATGGCAGGCGCGTATCATGAAATTTTGCAACACTCGGATGTACCATATTTTAAAAAATACGGGCAACTTACCTGGTCCGGTACCTGCGCAGAGTGACAGGATGATAGTAGGGAGAGTAATACAGCAGTATGGTACAATGTAAAAAACCTAACTCAAATATGTATATTATAGGTATTCATGAAGTTATACTGGCCTGCAGCATATCGACAAAAGTGGATTTGGTCATGTCTGGCATCGCATCTCAGACGGCTGCTGCGGTGGATCGAGGTTTGCTGTTTCGATTCTGATTATTCGTCTTGTTTCTTGCGACAATTTCCAAGGCTCTCAGGTGTGTGTCAGTGCTAGTGTAGCTACCGGCATCGCCGCGACTGTCGCGGGGTCTACTAGCATGGACATAACCATATGCATCGTGTCTGTTGCGAGTCTTTTTCAATATAGCCGCAACCTGTGGGTCTTGGATAATGTCAAATGGATCCAAAGGTTGCTCAATGGTATTTGCATCGTTAGGATGTTGTTGTTGTCGTCGTTGTTCTTGGTTTGAAGGATGGTTCCTGTTGCTGCTAGTCTCATCCACGATAATAGATGAATCTTCATCACAGCCATTGGCACGCCCACACCATCCATCTGACATGCTTTCCATGATGGATGTTGAAAAGTTCTGAATGGCGGCCTCAAGTCGACTGTAGTAGACCTGTACAGAGTCATCTTCTGCATTTGATTTGCTCTCCTCATACTGACGCTCTCGGATTTGGCCTTTGCTGTGCAGCATATTACCTGACATCATGCTATATTCCATGGTAGCATGGCTGCCTGAATCATCATGATAGCGCATAGTCGAAGCATTGTTGTTATCATCGTCCAATCCTCCTCGATTATCATAGCCTTCAGATCCCATCGAAAGAATGTACGATCCAGCTGGAAACGCATAATCATATGTCACCTCTTCTTTGGATTCTCCTCGATTGTCACGAGCGAGGCGTTGTCTCCTGAGAGATCGTAACCGCCGTGCTGATAAGCTCATGTCCTCCTTGCTGCTGCTCAGAGGTGGAGGAACGGCATGTGGGGCAGTCATGGCAATATCATCGCTTCGCACTGATGCCAAATCCGAAGCCGAAGGAAAGATGTATTCTTCGTTTGCGCCTACTGCAGCAGCATTCGAAGCAATGGTTCGATGGGTCAACATGCTGTTGATAGGAGCCCGTTGCTTGTATCCTTTCTCCCCCGGTGAGGGGATGTTGATCATGAAACTCAGACTGGTCATGCTAAAGAATGCAACAAATGAATTGAACAAATGCTGAAGAAAGTGTGGTGAATAAGTCTTCGTTATAAATATTGATTCCAAGATTTTCCATCTTGGGCGGGAGGAAAGCGCGACGCTTTCGAACGGAATCCAAAAAAGTATCATATGGGACCGCCCGGTGGTCGATGGAGTCGGTTAAACGACGATGGAAGTCGTATCGTTTGAGTCGATCTATCTCCCTGGCACAGGAAGAGTGCGTGGGCACAATTGGATGCACGTTGCAGGTGTACCGGTATATATGTATCGCGAACGGTCGCGACTGCGACTGAAACAGTACCAGGTACCACGTACACGTACATACAAAGTAAAAATGAGCGCGAGCGGATATCACACCACCAGGAGCGCACGTGGAAGACGACGAAGTGATCAAAAAAATCTCCCCGCCACCGGTCGCAGGTATTATTATCCAGAAATCATAGAATGAAGGTCTTGGTTGTGGAATTGAAATGCGTTTGCGAAAACAAAATGATTATGTATGAATGACATCACGGGAAAACAGAATAGGCCGGAGAAAAACATTCTCTTTACTAATGTGGTACTCAGCGTTATTTGAACGCCATTTCGCAGTGTATCGGAGAAAAGTACAAGAACGGTACTTAAGGGAAAGGCAGCTTTACACGGGGTTATGGCGCTGTAGAAACTTCTTTCACCCACAATTTCGGCAGTTTCGGCACTTCAATACCAGTGTACCATTCGGACCGGTATTCAGGTAGGCATCATAATCGCAAGAAAGCAAACATTACAAAGCCATGAATCCTCTAGTTGAGACTCTTCTCCTGAACAATGAAGCTGCAACTCTATTCCACTCTAATCAGTGTCTTTCACGAGCTGCCGACGCATACCAGAAATCTCTGTGCAATGTCCAGAGCCTATTGCGGGGACACCATCATACTGCCTTGATGGATCCGCCATTGCATTCCACTCTGGTTTCACCTGAGAGATGCTCGCATTACTCCTTTCCCAATGCGAGCTCAATGACACCCTCTCCAGCTCGTGATAACTTTTATCTATTTCAACGGGCCTTGTATCTCAACGCACCATCAGCAGCAGATGTATCATCACCATCCAGCCCACAAGCCATATGCCAGGCACTTCCCATCCTGGGCTCGGTCGTCTTGTTCAACTCTGCAATCTTGTACCACAAGAATGCAGTATTGACAGGCGAGTCCTTCAGCTTGGACAAAGCCCAGCAACTATACAAGGCAAGTCTTCAATTTGCAACCTCGCAAGGGGCAACCAACCCCACCGACTGGTTGATTACTATTGCGGCAAGCAATAACTTGGCACAAATCGCTTATGAGAAGGGCCTAATTGACGAAGTCAACGAACGGCTCGATGATTTGTCCTTTCTCATGTCGAGAGGCGGATCTCTCGAGCGACTTCAGGGTATTTTTACGGTGGCAGAGATTGAAGGATTCCTTTCCAATGCGGCTATGACCGGTGGATTCAAATCCTCTCCGGCTGCCTAAAGGTCAATCTCTTTTAAAAATAAAGATTGCGAAGGAAACTTTTTTGGAAGGAATTATTAATATTAATACAATATAAAATAGAATAAAAAATCAATAAATATTTATGGATTACTCCGATCCAGTTCCACTATTGATGTGCGCCCTTGGACAAGCATGTTCAAGCACCTTCAGTTTCTTGTTCGGTTGCAGCATTTTGAATGTGTTTGAATGTGAGAGAATGCTCTGTCCAGTGTGGGTCTCTCTCTTGTCCTACATGACTTCAATAAAAGGGTGTATCTCTTGAACTGGCAGTGCGTCTGTGGACATTCGGCAGCTCGTCTGTAGTACCTGCTAGCTGCCTGGTACTGATGTAGTACTATTCATGTCGAACTGCTTTCCGTTCAAGAGACGGTGCAGCAGTGTCCAATATTTCATAAGTTCTGCCGATGCTACCTAGCTACAGTACTACCATCCTCAACAACGGACTGCACCACGACCAAGCACAGTTCTGGCCGGAACAGCAACACTGGACACTAGTAGTAGACCATGATTCGAAAGATGATCATGCCATAGTACCTGGTACAGCAGTGGGAATCAATCGATTTTATGTCTACCAAGACTGAATTCTGACCTGTGCACTTTTCTATTGGATCGAACAAGGTACCAGGTACTAGGCCACTAGATGAGAAGAACTGGTGATTCATTCCTTCTATCTGGTGTAACCAAATCTGGTATGCATGCAGTATCGCTGGGATTCCAAGACCATCTGGGATCTGTCACACATGGCACAGCAGGGAATCACCACGTAGTATTGATCTGAAACATTTGTGTGCTAGTTGCGGTGACATTTTTTTCATGGTGAGCTTTTAAATTCCCTTCTCATCAGGATTCTGAAATTATTGTGAGTGCGGGGATAAGAAGCGTGGGACCAACAGAAAAGGTTCCCCACAAGGGGTAAATGGATCCCGCGAATTTGTCTTCATTTATGAGACGAGCTCGCTTTCAAGATTAAGATTTATCACAGTCGATCGCCTGAACGCCCGCTTCTGACTAGAAAATGAAACATCGTAATTGTGTTGGCTGGAATGATTTCTTGGCATTAAGTACAGCGAAAAAAAGTTTGAACGTGCGCTTCTGCTTGAAAAACGAATTTTCTCTATAAAATGGAACTGTCTCGCAATTACTTATACGCTCACGTTTTCCCGCCTTCTTATCTGTAAAGTTCTGGTGAACGAACGGAATAAAAACAGAAAGAAAAATTTCCGTCTTCTCCCCGAGAATCACAAATTTCAAAACTCATTCATCACTCATCATCAACTCCACTAGAATGAATCAACACAGAAGAACTATGTCCTGTATCAACAAATTCAACAACGAAGCAGTGGCCCTTGTCATGAACAACCGTCATCCAAGAGCGATTCAAAAGTTCCATGAGGCTCTCGTTCAAATGAGAGGGGTCATGAGGGCTTTCCCTAAAGATCTCTCTGCCCCTAGCTACGTAGCGTCACGTCCTAAAACCGCACCACGCCATCATGTCGTGATATTGCCCTCTCAAGCCGATCATCAAAGCAAAAGAGAAGACATGTTCCTGTATCTCAATCCCATACTCTTGGATGAACCAACTAACCTGCATCCATCAACTTTGGCACTCTACTGCGCTGTTACTCTTTTCAACGTTGCCATTCTCTACCACATCGAAGGTGTGGCGAAGGGAAGGATGCGCTTCTTGGACAAAGCACAGCAGATGTACCAAGCAAGCCTTCACTTCTTGAACGGCCAAGGTCTCTGGAACGACACTGTTTTTCTGCTGAGCCTCGCTGCTCACAACAACCTGGCTCATATTGAGTTGGAGAAAGGAACAGTAGAAGCCTCAAACGGCCACCTTGGTCATGCATTCGAACTACTCCAAAGCATCAAGGAGAGAGCACTTGACATCTTATCAGATAGTGAGCTTCATGGCTTCTTGCTGAATTCCTCGCTTCAAGGGAGGATTTCTTCGGCTGCTGCAGCCTAGGCAATCCATATATATATTCCAGTTTTGATACCTTTCGAGTTCTCAGATGTACATACTAAATTAGAAAATACTTTTGCATTGTTCTTAGGGCTATCTGGACATAAGTTACAGAATCCAACAATCTTTCAGCTTCGCTCCTAGGTTAGCCTCATGCTATCGGTTACTTCTACATTACTGGTGAACGAAGCTCTTGGAACCGAATGAATCATGCATACGGTAATGTAACTGTTTACCTGTTTCCTGATCAGGTACTTTTTTAGGGCGCCACATCATACCGGTACCGGTATGCAGTACTGTACTGTATCTCACCAGAAACCAGAAACAGGATCATATTTTCAAAAGCCTAATTTAGTTTCAAATGTATGAATAACCACCTACAGTGCTAACTAAGCAAACAAATATCCTGTCACGGCATGGTCGGTCGCTCCCAAGAATTGATCTTCTTCTTTTGGTATCGTGTCATAGATCAGTTGCGCAGTTGTATTGCTCTTGGCACCAGCAGCTGCCACCATGAACAGTGGCAGCAAGTGTTCCTCCCTAGGATGGCATATACGACCTCCAGGTGCTTCCTTCCATTGTGTGAGCTTTTCCAAGATTTCAGAAGAGTCCTTTGTATTCAAAAGGACATCCTTGATCCACTCGTTGAACTGTATTGACGAGGCGACTGTCTCTTGTGTCGGACCAAAGAATGCTTGCATATTGTGGAACGTATATCCACTACCCAAGAGCAAAATGTCATCATCTAGCAACGGTGCCAGAGCCGAGCCAATATTTAGATGGGTCTGTATGTCAAGTGATTGGTGCAATGAGACACAGACCACAGGAATGTTGGCTTGCGGATACATGAGCATTAATGGAATAAATACGCCATGATCGAATCCTCTTGTTGGATTCAATTTCGACGTGATGTCATTCGATTGAAGCATTGCTTGAATTCTCTTAGCGAGTTCTGGTGAACCAGGTGCAGGGTAATCATACTCGTAAGTCTCGGGCGGAAAACCGTAATAATCAAAGAGCATGGATGGATTTGAGGCACTGGTGACTTCCACCTCATCGTTCTTGGATTCATAGTGAGCAGAAAGTACCACGATTGCCTTCGGTTCTCTGTCCGGAAGATACATTTTGGCAACTTCCTTCATGTGCCTGGTCAATTCAGGCTGTCGCCCCAACAGTGGCAAAGGGCCACCACCATGGTTGATGAAAAGAGCAGGGAATCTCATACTGTTGTAAAGAGTGCTTCGATGTTATCAAAGTCGAATTTTTGTCCTCTGATGTCTTCTGGATGAAGCTTATGACCAAGACGAGGCCATCCCGGCACTTCAGGATACCACTTTCTTCTCTGTTCCACCTTGTTGGTTTGGATGGTAGCTATTTTGAACATGGATCGTTGACCTTCCATATCACGAGGACGTGTACTGTACGTGTACAGACTTAGTGTCAAATGTTGTGCGTATCAGCCTCACGCGCATTGACGCAGGGCACGTGTGCCGATACTGGTACACGTACGCGCGCGCGTCGGAATGATCCAGTCAGAATCTCGAGCTCGAACACGTAGAGAGCGCGTGCATCGCCCGAGTCAGTCCAGTCGTGAAGATATTTCTTCGTATTCGCCACCTGATTCATTCAATTCCGCAATCTACGATACACGATAGAGGTGGAAACAAAGCCAAAAGGAGAAGTTTCTTTATTTTCTGGATTATATTCTAGTAAGTGTGTAGGTGTGATGCTGCTGCGATTTCTTCGACCTTTATATTCCATGATCAAGTCCTAGGGAAAATTGCTTCTTGATCATTGGCCAACCAGTGGTACAGCGTAGTAGTAGACCACAGTTGTTGTTGAAGCTCGGAAAATTGGGTGTAGTGTTTGTTCTTGATGTCCATGATCAGGCTGCAGCTGCGACCTTTGGCTTCTTGAACAATAGCACACTCATCAACAATCCTTGGACTTCAGCTCCTTCCAAGAGGACCTCATCGGTAGTCTTTAACAGGGCAGAGAGTTCTCCTAGGCCATCTTGCACCCGATCGAATTCACCACTCTCGAAGCGAATATGAGCCATGTTGTTGATGCATGCAAGCTTGAGCAACAAGGCCGATTGCATGTGACCAACGCGCTCGTCCAGTAGCTTCATGATGGTAGCGTACAGCTTGTGCGCCTTGTTTCGGGAATTCTTGGATCCTTGGATGTGGTGAGCGAGAGCCAAATTGAAAATGACAGCGGCAGAGTAAACGTGAAGATCCAATTTTGTGGTGTCGTCGCCATCGGATGGAATCATGATGGCCTGGCGGAAGAAGATGTGTTCATCACATTCAGCATGAGTAACCTCCACAGTCGAAAAGCTTCGAAAGCAGGACGAAGCTTGCTGTGAGGAAGAGGAGGCCAATGCGGCTGCTTGATCTGGAGAAGCAATGTATTGCTTCATCATCCTGACTGTACTCATGAGGAGTTTGATGCTGGTATCTTCATCACCCTCAACAAGGGCAGTGACACCTTCATTGTTTAGCCGTGCGGCTTCGTGGAAGAAGGATTGATTCATGTTGTTGTTCTATGGTATCAAAAATCAAAAGTGTCAAGAAAAAAATTTGTGAGCAAAGTGTTTGTGCCACGCAAGATAAACATCTTCCACAGAACCTTATCCTGCGTTCGCCAGAACACAGTTACGGACATGCATGACCGCAGCCTCCTGTCATTCACAGGTGGTACATATGTTTCTGCCATAATCCAGATAATACGATTCGTTTTCACTTATAAATGCATCTGAGAAACAGTCATTTTTATTAAAGATACGTTTCGAGCACATGAAGAATGTGAGTACCAGAGACAGTATGAAGAATATGAGTGGTGTCAAGACATGGCGTATCACGCCCTTCGAAATATCACAGTATAGCCTTAAATGCTTATCGTAGTTTGTCAACGTGTTTAACAAAGATAGCGAAAGAGTTGCGCTCAAGACCTGATAAAACATTCAGGATTTATGGAGGACAATGACGTTCGCTATGCAAGAAGTGAAGTTGTAAACCTTGATTGTATTTGATTGTATTTTTTAAAATATTTTTCTGGATTCTATTCTGGGTTTGAAACTAAGTTGATAAAGGCAAGTATCATAGTCACTGCATCACCTTCGGTGGCGTTTTGATGTCTTCAATCTCTGGTTTTTGAAGCGATGGGGAAAATGGCTCATATAGTCCATAGGTTAGCAGAGCCGTAGCAAGGAAAATTGGATGTAGCGTTTGTTCTTGATGTCCATGATCAGGCTGCAGCTGCGACCTTTGGCTTCTTGAACAATAGAACACTCATCAACAATCCTTGGACTTCAGCTCCTTCCAAGAGGACCTCATCGGTAGTCTTTAACAGGGCAGAGAGTTCTCCAAGGCCATCTTGCACCCGATCGAATTCACCACTCTCGAAGCGAATATGAGCCATGTTGTTGATGCATGCAAGCTTGAGCAACAAGGCCGATTGCATGTGACCAACGCGCTCATCCAGTAGCTTCATGATGGTAGCGTACAGCTTGTGCGCCTTGTTTCGGGAATTCTTGGATCCTTGGATGTGGTGAGCGAGAGCCAAATTGAAAATGACAGCGGCAGAGTAAACGTGAAGATCCAATTTTGTGGTGTCGTCGCCATCGGATGGAATCATGATGGCCTGGCGGAAGAAGATGTGTTCATCACATTCAGCATGAGTAACCTCCACAGTCGAAAAGCTTCGAAAGCAGGACGAAGCTTGCTGTGAGGAAGAGGAAGCCAATGCGGCTGCTTGATCTGGAGAAGCAATGTATTGCTTCATCATCTTGACTGTACTCATGAGGAGTTTGATGCTGGTATCTTCATCACCCTCAACAAGGGCAGTGACACCTTCATTGTTTAGCCGTGCGGCTTCGTGGAAGAAGGATTGATTCATTTTGGTGTCAGGGTATCAAAAAGTGTCAAGAAAAAAATTTGTGAGCAAAGTGTTTGTGCCACGCAAGATAAACATCTTCCACAGAACTATACTTCTTTCACTTCGCCGGATCACACTTATCTTGCTGGTCATCCAAAACGTTCTTGCCAGAAACTGAAATGATACTTCTTCGCCATTCATTGATATAAGTAGCGAAGAAGATGAGTACCGTCAAGACACTCCTTGTTACGCCCTTCGAAATATCACTTGAATTGATTATTGAAAAGTCGCCGGAACGGACTCAAGAAAGAGAATCTCGACACCGATTTATAAAAGGGTGGGAAACCAAATCGTCCTTTTTGCTTTTGCTCATTATTGTGAAATGTCCCAAACATTTATTGTTTCATTGTCACTTTGTTGACGCATTCTTTTCGGGTCACAATCTCCATTCGACGCGGGAGGACTGATACCATCTGCCAAGATTTTCAAGGAAGCGGGGAAATCAACTGCCGGAAACAGGGGAAATCAACTGGCGAAAACAATTTGAAGCAAGCATATTCATACAATAGTATTATCTGGTGTAGTGCTCACACATCCTGTCCTCCTCTAGCGGAGAAATCATGATGGTTGAAACAGGGGAAATCAACTGGCGAAAACAATATGAAACCGATACCTACGTACTAGCGGATAATATTATGTACCATGTTCGAATGTACCGCGTCTTCGTCCAATTGGTTCGAGGGAGCGTATAGTGCGATATTATGAAAATAGGAGCAAACAAACTGGTGAACATTACTTTTAAAAAATTATCCGGCAATAACTAGAAATGGTGGTCCTATGCAAACTGCACCTTTGGACCCGGTTATGCAGCACAAGCTTTTACAGGAGACGAGGACGCAGCAGACGAGCGGGTTCAAGAGCAAATGGCAGCCATGATGCATGGAAATCAATAAGCCCCTCTTTCCAATGTGACATTTGGCTGAAGTTTATTGCCCTTCCGACAAAGAGGGTACAGTAGAAGAGAATACAAAACAATTTTTCACACAGAAAAACATCGTGGCTTGATCTTTACTGTGACTGCAATAGCAATTGCAAGAGGAGTCGCGGGATCTCTTCTTGCCCAACGATCCGATTCAAGCGCTTCATCATCGGCAACCGAAGGCGCATCCACTTCTGTACCTACCAATCCCCCGACTGAAAATCTCTAGTATGATCCACCAAGTGAAGCAGCATGTACTAGGCTACTCACCGAAACGGTTATTGAAACAGAATTTGTGCAGGATGCCGAACTGATGCTTGAAATCAGCTTGGCACAATAATTTAAAGAGACAGAGGTTGAAACAAGTCTCGCCACCTTGGATGAAGCTCTACAAGATCGCCTCGTCCCACCTTTCGTTGCTTGTCCACTGGATCCACCATCCTCCACCAGCCGACACTTGTCCTCGAATCCTCTTCGCTACATGATTGCAGATGCGCGATTAGGTTTGACGCGAGTCAGCCCGTTGGAGGGCGAAGATGCCAAACCTTGCTTTCTTGCCCTAACTCCAATGGATTTTTCCTCAAGGGTAATGCAACATCATTCTCTCTTCTTGAGCTGATCTAGGACGTTTTGGCCGAGAGTGGAGAAGCACCACTTGCCTATCCTTCCAATGAAAAAAAATCGACTTGAAAATGTGAGGTCAGTCGATATTACGGACAATCCCAAGCTCGAATATTTGGAATCACTTTTGTGGGAGCATGGTGCTGAATGAATGCCTGTAGAGTAAATACAAAGTCGAGATTTCTTTATGACATTGCCTTAGAGTACGAACAACAAGGTCTGTTTCTTCTCCAGTTACTCTATACTTTCTCATTTTCAAAATTCAAGTCTGCATGTCAAACCTTCTGTATCGGTTTCCTTCAGTGGATTCCTTCAGTCTACCATTCCATTTTATGTCTTACTGTTCCTACTTTTTGTCCTTTTGTCAGACCGTGCCCGTCCCGTAGGGTCCCCTTGGCGATTTTTCCTTATCGTTCTAAAAAGCTGGCTCACTTTTTTCGCGGCATCTTCATGGGTACTGTCAATCCATTCGCCACTTGACGCTTGTTTCAGAAAGCGCATACCTTTCCCTTGAATTGAACGGACCAAGTTTCCGACCAGCTGTCGTTTCTTGAGTCTCGGGGAGGCATCGTACGCATCGCAGTGTCTCTCGAGAAGAGCACGGAAGCGGACATTACCCTCGTGATGCTGGACTCGCCATCCACGACCAAGCAAGATATCATTTGCATCGGCGCCGACTGGCAACTTCTGTTTCGTGGATACATTGGTGTGTGCTGCTAGTTTTGTCGTCGAAGCCATTTTGTCTCGACCCATACCTCCATTGTCGTCATCAAAAAGATGTAAGAAGTCTGAAGCATCGGATTCGTTTTCAGATGAAGTCTTCATACTGCACATTTTCGCATTAGAGCGCGAATCATCTGACAAAGTGTCACCAATTAGTTGAATCGAACCGAGTGCGCTGGATTGGTGCTCATAGAACCAATGGTTCAATATTTCGTCCCGAACATTGCCGTACGAATCGACTGGAAGAGTTTCTGACAAGACACCATGACTTCGAAGGTTGTCTTGCAGTGATGCATCAGTGCCAAAGTGAAGGCGTGTCCTGACTCGTATGTAACGCGGGAGGATATTCATTGCTTGATCGGAAGTAGCACCGTTCAAAGATGTTAGGTGTTGGGTTCGAGGCTTCAGGCAAATGTGCATTGCAGAGTATCGAAGGGGAAACGAAATCAAAGCTTGCATCAATAAAATGATGAGGTTGGAATCGGGTATCAGAACCTGTTTTTTCGAGTCCGCCGAGCCGTGATAGAGAATTGCCACAACTCCACGTAATTGGGCGGTGGGGTGAGGTAGTATGACAGAGTTCCACATATAATGGGCCGCGCGGATCTGTCGAATGCAAAGGCAAAGCAGAGATTCAGTGAGATACCAAGTTTACAGTTTGGGAGGTGGCCATTCACCACAATCGCCGGCCAACTTACCAGCGTTTCAACTCTCCAACTTTCAAGCATGTGTGTCATGATATGTACTACCAATCGTCCCGACCGGTCTCCGTCCTTCTGAATATGAAATACTCCAGATAACAGAAGATCGTTTTCCTCTGTAGTCAAGTCATTCAGAGTAATGTCCCGAGTAGCCTTGTCCTCTCCAAAGTATACTACCTTGTGCTCAAGAAAAGCCATCATTTGACGAACCGATGGCTGAACATTATAGCTGTTGCACCTCAGAAAGCGCAACCGAAACGAAGGATCTTCAACATAGAATTGGTTCTGTCTTGCAATTTGTGCATAGATTGGAGTTTGTTCTTGTTGGACTAGTCGATCAAACTGAGCGAGCAATTGGTCCATCATCTCTTCCGTTTCTTGAATCTCTCCCCCGACGCAGTGAATGTCTTCGAGTGCTTCAGATCGTTCCTGAGCTGTTAGCGCGTTGAGATCAGATGACACCAACTCTTGCCAAGCATCTAATTCATCGCGGTGTTTGAGCCTCCCATCGTCGCCACCATTCGAAGACAACGGCAACATACTACTACAGCTGCTGCTCGCACTGCCCTCCCCATCGGTATCTGATGTAGATGACTGCATAAGCTTTACTAGCAGCTAGCAAAGGTGCTTTTTTTATCGCAATCAAGAATTAAAGTTGGAACTTGGGGTGATGAGACTTTCTACTAATTCTCATGAGACCAAACTGCAAATGTTGTTTTGTGAACTTGAAATGGAGTGGGACTTGAACTCGTGAAAATGGTCGGAAGGTCCGGTTTTGAAAGTTTCTCTTAAGTAGCTACTCGGGGAATTGGGAAAAGGCCAATTTTCCAACAAAAAACCTTTTTGTGCCCTAGGTCGCATTAAATGGAACTTGTCAAATTAGCTCTCACGATTCCATTTGAGTGACACGCAGAGTATTAATAAAAATTCAGAAGAAAAAGTACAAATGGACATGCTACAGTACCTTGTCGACCAACCACCACGTGACAAAACTAATATAAAAGTCGCTTCATGGGATCAGAATGGGGTCTGTGCTTTTTTGCAATTTCAGAAGAGTTTTTTGGGGACCACGCTGGTGTGACAGATCTATTATATAATGTATATATGTAGAGTTGCCACACGCAGTTCAATATTCTCTTATCACCAAAGCGCTCTTTTGTTCTTCGATTCCGCCACGAGACACTTAACCCAAATGCTGTATCTACTGGAGATACCATAGAGAAGTTGAACATGGGTATGTAGGTGCGAGTATGTAATAATCTGGTTCATTGACATCTTACCGTTGCACCACCTCTATTTACTACGCAGTCGGATTTTTTGAATCGAACGCTTCTCTGGCTTTTGCGCTCTTGTTCTTTAGACTACAGGATCGTATCTGCCATGCGGCATTCGTACACGTTTAATCCTTTTATTTACAGTAGGAGTCATTTTGCACTTAACACTGTGACATAATTTGGGATTTTACATTTTGTTTGCAGACGAGAATTCAAACGTAGCTAAAGTACTAAGCTCTACGAGTGGTATTTTGAAAGACATCGGATTCTCACCCATTAAATGACCAATGGAAGCAATTTGTTGACATCATCATGCAGCCCGGCATATAATCGATGTTGTGCGTTGTCATCGTTTTCCGTTTGCAATCTCCATGTTATGCTTGCTTGATATCTCCATTTCGTCTCCTCGGATCATAAGGAGTAAGCAGTCCACTCCTCCAGCCAACTAGCTAGGCTCAGGAGGAGTTTAAACTGTGTGTCCAACACACCTCGGACGACCAAGGCTTGAGCAAGCCTAAGACCCGCTAGTGATAGTTTGGCGCCTAGCCCAGACCAGCTATGTTAGAACTACCCTTGCATGCACTCTCGAAAGATGGGGGTGTGGGTCGAGGTCGATAATTCCGTGGATGTACACTTCTGCTTTGATGGTTCTTCGGTCAAAGAATCCATGCATGTCGTGTCCATCACTACAGTAGGTCGGAATACAATGGAAGCACACAACAATATGCTCACTAATATTTATTATAGATCACTTGTTTACAGTGTTTCAAGTTATTTGTAGTTTCATAGTCGTACAGCGTGCAACATCGATACCCAACATCTTTCAATCATACAGATGTTATTAATACAACAATCACACAATACCGCATTTCATCACACCCCGCAGTATTTCAGGTATTCGGACACAACAATCACACCATGCCGTATATGCGAGTGAGTGAGAAGTGGAAATGCGACTCGACGATGAAATATCGGAGTGACAAAACGACATCTTATCTCATTATCATCAAAGATCACGAATCTGGAGATGATTCGAGATGACGTCTCCCCTCGCTTTGTTGAGACTGACTCTACAACAAGATTACAATGGATGGGAATATAACTGTGATTTCATCGTTTATGTTAGTAGCAAGAAAATATACCTTCTACTTTTTGTTCATCCTCGCGAAGATTTGCCACCTACGTTGGTGTTGCCAGCTACATGTTTATCTCTGCGGAAGCAGGAGTAAACAGGCTACTCCTTACAAGCTAATGGGAGCAAGGGGCACTTCGCAAAACCCTTGTTAGCAGCTATGAACCCACTCGGCTTGATTCGACTTGAGATCGGCTAGTTTCGATTTGAGATCGTCGACACTCCATACCAAGGGTTCAGCCTTCACTTCCATCCAGCGACGCTTGAGGGCTTCCTCTCGTCTTCTGTTGCCCACTTTTTTACCTCTTGAATTGATTAATAGATTATACAGAGCAATCTTTGTTTGAGCGTCCTTTGATACTTCAATCTCGGTAATCGTATCTTCGATGACAGTATCGATTTCATTCTCGATAGACTCGTCAACGGCTCTCCCATTGTGAGTCGTAGATATTTGAAGCTCGCTTCCACCTGCATTTGTAGGCGACACCGTTGGTTCTCTTGACGGCTCTCGGCCAATCCTGTCCATGGACTTATCTTCATCATCAGACGCCGCATCATCCTGCATCTCAAAGGAACCTGCGGATGCACAGCTGGAATCGTCTGAGGACTCTGCTGCCACTGATCGGTACCCATCGTCTGGCGTCGCATTAATCTCGATATCCTTGAGTATGCCGTGATTATCATCGGCAATCGAATCGTCAGAATCAAAGTCTTCATCGGTGCCTACTTCTTCCCCGGTGTTTTGATTCTCTTGACACTCTTCTTCAAGGATCGCTGCACATTCCATCTCCGCCTCCGTCATCTCATTCTCAACAAGGGTATCATCATCGTTCCATTGAGACGCAAACTCAAGATCCGCCTCGCAAAAGTGAATAGAAGAGGAATTGTCGAGATCTTCGTCGTCGTCACTGCTTGGCGCCCTGTTGAGACAATCGTGAAGCAAAGTTCTCTTGTCGTCAGGAAGGCTGTTCACCACCGAATCAACAACTTCTTCATCAAGATTCTTGAAAATTTCTGACAGCACCTTAATTTGCCGCTCTCTGGATATTGATTCGAACTTCTTTTGTACCCAGAAGTTTTGAGTCTCAAGGGCATCGCCGTATATGCGAGTCTCGGTATAATGCGAGACTTTGCCAGTTTTCAGTCGCTCCAGCTCTTTTTCGTTTTTGATTGTCCAAATCTCTTGCCGACGCCATGCACTCGGCTTGTCTTTGTAGGTTTCTTCATAATACTTCTTCAGCTCAGGTACTTGAAGCTTCTTTATGCTGGAGATAGTTCGATCCCCCTTCTCGCACTTATAAAAGGGCCCTCGCTTGTAGCTGATGGCGGTGGCGAAATCGGTCCTCGTCCAATTCATGTAGTGCTTCTCTTGCATGAGCTTTGTCGCTCGCCGCCGACAACTATAGAAGCTCTGAAGTACTTTCTTTCTTTTCAATTCCTTTTCGACTTCCTTCTTCATCCCTTTTATTTCGAGTCCAATGAGCACATCAGCAGTATTAATGACACCACCACCACCAGTGATACGAAAGTAATCACCTGCACGCGTCATTTTAGCAAACAGCTCTTGTCTCTCTCTTGAACCTGGGGCAGTTACGATTCCCTTTCCAAAACTTCTTCTTGTCACTCTCCTCACAGTACGCCTGAGCTTACTGGCAAGTGTATAGCCGCACGAAATTAACTCATCAACAGCCCTGTGATTCATCTTCTCGACTTTGAGCAATACTTTTGTCATTGATGTCAATTCCTCAGCCTCATCATCGTCGACTTTGCTGATCTCGTCCACAATTTTGGGGTCTCCCAAGGCATCTTCATCAAGGTTGACTTCGTTGATCTCGTCTACAATGTTGGGGTCTTCCAAGGTATCTTCATCATCGTCAACAACGTCGATCTCTTCTATCAGTTTGGGATCTTCCAAGGCATCTTCATCATCGTTGACCTCATTGATCTCGTCCCTCCTTTTAGGGGCTTCCAAGGCATCTTCATCGTCGTTGACTTCGTTGGTCTCGTCCCTCATTTTGGGGTCTTCCAAAGCTCTTCGAGTAGCTGGACAGTAGCCGCATTTCTCTCTGGCAGAACGAATCTTCGCCGGAGTAAAGTGCAACTTGAAAGACTCCTCAAGGTCGAGTATTTTGCCGTTATCAAGTGTGACCTGACCTCCGAAAAGACAATAGCCGACGTCAAGGAGAGTAAGCTTTCCTTTGGCGTTGATTAGCTTATTGCGATTACTGTAAACGGAGTCCTTGTATGGACCAAAAAGCTGATCCATTTCTTGGTTGCACTCGCTTGCATTGGGTAGGCCTGGAAATATGTCGACCCCTTCAACTCTTGTTTCACCAAGAACTTTCGCAGCCTGTCGTCCTGGCCCGGAGTCAACCTTTAGCAAGACACGTTTTCCTTTGATGTCTTGGCAATCTGGATACAGAAGACGACCTCTCTCATCCAGTTCTGTAGAATCGTCGAATTCATACTCGCATTGGCGCCAGTTGCGATGAAGCAATCAACAGCTAATCGTCTTTCGAACCCCCATGTCCCTTTGATTTGAGGAAATGAACGCAAGTTCCTGGCACTAATTGTTCCGTTTCCATCCTTCGCTGTGGTTTTGAAAATCACACACGGTGGCAACGGTTCGTCATCATTCACCGCCATGACAATAGTGCAGGAAGTATCAGGTGTCTTGTCAGCCTTTCCGCCCTCCGAAATGGAGCTTGTAGTGTGACTGTGTGAAGGGCGACCTCCTCGCGACTCAGTGGATGCATCCAACGTGAATTTCATTTCATCCATATTGGTATTGCGCTTTTCTTGTCCTGGTAGAAAAGTAATGTAGCCGTGTGCTCTCTCTTTCTCGTTCGTCGGTAAGCGAGCGTATCCTCTTTCAATCATTTTCTCCTCCCACTTCTGGTAATGTTTCATTTGATTAGCTTTTGTGCACCACTCGGTCCGAAGCTGTCGCCGCTCATCGACCATCACGATATTCTGTCTTGGAGCATTGTCTACATCAATTCTCTCCATCAACTTGACTGCGTCAATAGCAACATTGCCATCCTTCAATCTCTTATCGTTGACCACTTCATCAAGAACAGTTTTCTCTTCAGCTCTAGTCAGTCTGCTTGCATCAACATTGTTTTGATCGATAGCGCTACTACTCCAAAAGGCATCACGTAGATTCGTGAAGTCTCGGTCTGATAGCAGAGTGGGCCTTCCAACCCGGGGTGGTGATTTCCCCACGTTGTTGTGCTTGACAGCTTCTCGAAGTTGGCGCCCTGTAATCAATTCAATACCAAACATTCTGTTGACTTGGTCAGCACAATTGCTCGCGCCCTTCAATGCTTCACAGGGATTCTGTTCCTTCAAACTGTAGGCAACCGATCCTATTTTGTAAGCACACTTTCGGAGCATCTCCAAATGTGCTCTGTCCCTCCGTTCTTGTTGTTTCTGAGCAGGTGTCTTTCTCTTCGGCGCCGATTGCGTAGTAATTGAAGATATTGCCGAAGTAGTTGACTTCACTGAGGCGTCATCACTTTTAGTAGGGAGCTTTTGGGCTTCCGGTAGAGGTTCTAAACCATGTGAGCCGGTGTCTCTGTTAGAAGAGAAGGAGAAATATGTATCATCCGACGTAGCCGCTGAAATAGGAGACACTTCTTCTTCCTCGTCGACTCTTTCTTCAACAATAGTTTTCGGTATACATGCATCATGTATGGAAATTTGAATCATTTTCTTCTCGTCAAGCTCTTTTCTGATTCTATTTGCGAGTCTACTGCATTGGACGTAAAACCGACTTGGATTCTTCTTCTTGGTTTCTTGGATTTCATATAGTTCTGCTTCTGTGTATCCTGCCTTTCTCATTGTACCAGCAATGTCAGGATTCTTTGATTGCCCCCTTAGTTTTGCGACTTCATAGAGTAGACGATACAACTTCCGAAACCTTTCCTTTTTGCCTTTCTCACTCATGTCAATCTGTGGATTCCCAGACGTTTTACTATTGATAACTTTCAATTTGACATGGTGTTGATAAATGGAGAGCGAGGCAAATGCTTCTTGAATACCAGCGTCAATCATAGCTTCTTTGTAGCTATAGATAGTCGAAGATAGCACATTATTAATGTAAAGGTCCCTCGCCCTGATGAAGCTCTCTTCGGTGGGATCTTCAGCCATTGCCATCCAAGCTCGGGCCAACAGCCAATCGATCTTCCTGTGAAACTATCCGATATTTTTCGTAATGACCAGTCTCAAGAAGACTACAGATGCTGTTATCACACGTCGGATGGGAGTTTCCATCGTCGATTTAGGCAGTGGAACGTTCTCATTCATGAAAATCTGAAATCTTGTCATCTTTTGTCGGTTTCAAGTATCAAAGTTTTGGATCACGCCAAAACTCAGTGAGAAGAGTCATGTGTTTCGCTACCGAGCGGGAATGCTAGACCGGCATACTCGGTCAGGGACGAGGCAGAAATGCCACTCGTAGAGCTTAGTACTTTAGATACGTATGAATACTCGTCTGCAAACAAAATGTAAAATCCCAAATTATGTCACAGTGTTAAGTGCAAAATGACTCCTACTGTAAATAAGGATTAAACGTGTACCTGGTACCGGTTATGCACCAGAGATCATAGCAGCATATGTACCTAGTTTTTAATATTATTTTCTCTCACATTTGGAAAAACCTTCCGGACCATGGAGCATTGACGACGCTTGTTGTTCTAACATTTGGAAAAGTGTTTGGGACAATCATCATCATGTTGTTTTTGGCCGCGAGGAGTACTAGTACCAGCCAGCAGCCCCCGGCGGGTACTAGTACTAGCCCCGAGTAGTACCATGACAATACTCTTAGAGCGAGCTGCCAAGTCAGTCAGTCTTATCCGGTAGTCTCAGGCCTTTTTGGAACCATGCTTGCTTTTTTATGAATTGTTTCATATTCTTCGGATGATTGCAGATGCGGTACTGGATACAAAACATAGCTTTGCAATCACTCTACCATTTGCCCCGCAGAGCATCCAGTGGCGCAAGTGTGACTGACTGACTGCTGACTACTGACTACTGACTGCACTGACTGATGACTGCGCTGACTGACTGACTCACTCGACTCACCCCAGACCTCCATTGTCCGTTTCGTCCTTGCACGTGTCGTAGACGACATTCATTTTTCCAGATCTTGCATACATCCCAGACAATTTTGGAAGTTGCGCACATACGGTAGAAGTAAGATCCAAATTTCTTGTCACGTATCTGGTACGGTACCTGGTTTCGCTGTACAAACGAATACAGAATACAGAATTGCAACAGCCCACTTTAGGAAGTTACAGTATCATGGGAGAGAAAGACAGAGAACGGAGACACCGTTCCGGTAACAGTAATCCAGGAGCGCAATCCTCCACTAGTGACAGTCGAGGAGACCGAAAGAACGCCAGAAGAGAGAACCACAGCGGGAAGAGTACTGGCAGCGGTAGTACGAGCCGTACGGATGAAGACAAGGACGCAAAGAGGAGGGGAAGAAGAACGGATTCGAAGAATTCCCCTTCTGTAGGAGCTCACTCTTCTTCTGCTTCCTCAGACAGAGCCAATCGTAAAGAGAATAGACACGGGTCGAAATCTTCCGCTTCTGCCGGAGCTCACTCAGCTTCCAGTGCCTCTGATAGAGCGACTCGCAAGGAGGCTAGACACCGCAACTCTGATAACAGCGAAAACAATGCCAGTGCATCCCGCCCCAGTGATGGTGGCGCACCGATTCAAACGGCACCGTTGGATGATGGTTATGCTGTGGAAGCAATGGCAGTTAATGAATCTGAAGCGGACGAACGTGTTCGCAAGTTGGAAGAACAAATGGCTGCCATGGCGCAGGGAAATCAGCCTGCTGTCGTTGCTGCAGTTAATAATAACGGTGTAATGACTGCCAATGTTGCCGTCCCTGACGGTGACAGCGATGCCTCCACCGAATTCGAAAGGGAGAGAACCTTCTTGCAGAAGTATGGTTGTGGAATCGGGATTGCTTTGATCGTAGCCATTGGAGCAGGGGTTGCAGGATATCTTTTGAGCCAAGGATCCGATGAATCAGCAGCAGTCACTTCCAGTCCTCCTACCGATGTAGCTTTCAAGTATCCTGCGCCCACTGAATCTACCTGTGCCAGGATCTTCACTGGAACAGTTGTGGAAACCGAGTTTATGCGCTATGTCGATATCGCATTTGAAATCAGCTTGGCTGCACCAGTTGCGACTGCGGAAGAGTCTGACAAAGGTCTTGCTGCTCTGAACGAGGCTCTACAACTCCGTTTCATCCCTCTGCTCATTGGCTGTCCTCCCAAGCCCGCCCGTCGGCATTTGCAAACAGATGATGCAACGAATCCTCTTCGTTACATGATTGCCGATGCAATCCAGGCCGATGCGACTGTATTGCTGGGCGACGATGGCACATGTTCCGACGAAGCACCAGAACCTTGTTTCAAGGCCGATTATCAGTTTGAGATTTGGCTCAAGGGTGATGAAACATCTTTTAATCTTTTTCAGCTCATTTCCGATCAATTTGCTGCCAATGCAGAAGAAACGCTTGCTCTTCCTTCCGATGTTGTCACCAGTGTTAGACTTGGGAATGTGAGGCCGGGTGATCCACCTACAGGTGATGATACCACCGATGATGATACCCCTGCGGACTCTCCATCTCCTACCGCTGCTCCGGTCGCTGGACCAACACCAGCAGCCCCAGTGGTGAATCCAACTCCAGCTCCTGTCTTGACACCAACTCCAGCTCCAGTGGTGACACCAACTCCAGCTCCTGTCTTGACACCAACCGAACCACCAGTGGTGACTCCAAACCCCCCCGATGCTCCAGTCGTTTTGAACCCGACGGAACGGAATGATCTCTTGCGGACGATCTTGTCTGGCAACACACTCAATAACGAGGCCTTGAATTGGCTTAGCAACGTTGATACCTGGCAGCCGGATAGGAGTTCGACCAATGCAAACGCAAATCAGCAGTGGATCGAACGATATGTCATGGTAGTCGTCTACAATGCCATGGGTGGAAACAATTGGTCATTCAACAATGGTTGGCTTGATACTAACAACCCCAGTTCGATTTGCGCGGGTTGGAGGGGAATCACAGGATGCTTCAATGGTCTTGTGACTTCAATTGAATTGCGTAAGTTGTCCACCTGATTGCTATCGTACTAACTATACATTTCGAATTCCTCACCTTTCGCAACCAATCAATCGATCAATCAATCAATCAATCGATGGAACATCTATATTCTTCAGAAAACACGAATCTCGGGGGAGTCTTGCCAACCGAGATTGGTCTTCTCACTGAACTTGAATTCCTATTGTTGTTTGACAATGCCATACGTGGGACCATACCTTCCGAAATCGGTCAACTCACCAATCTGATTGAATTGAAGGTCGAAAACAACCAGGTACGATACCAACTGCCTTGATTTGGTGCACGATTGCGAATTCATTCTTCCGTTTAACTGACTGACTGACCCAATGACTCACATTTGTACAATACTTTCAACTTGTGTACAGATTACCGGCAGCATTCCAACGAATTTGGAGCTGCTCACGCGGGTGCTAAAGTTCAATTTGTTCAACAACCGAATGGGCGGAAGCATTCCAAGCTCGATTGGATTCATGACCAACCTTTTGGAATTCGAAGTAGACCGAATGTCACTTATTGGGACGATCCCTACGGAAATTGGTGTAAGTTGTTCACTCAGCATCTAATTACACCATGTTAGAGGGGTGCGCGACCGCCATTACCACCAGACCTCCACGTCTCCGTGTGATTATATGCTATATCACTTTTTCCTCATACATCACTCTTTTTTTTGTGTTTCACGAATACTGCAGCTGTTGACGAGACTGTCCAATTTCCATGCATATGATAACAACCTACGTGGTCCGTTACCAAGCGAGGTTGGAAATTGCTTGAACATGTTGGAACTGAAGCTTTGTAGGTCCATTGTCTCTATATATACGAAATCAAAATCTCTTTTCCGAACTAATATTATTTCTGCTACCTACTGTCTCGAAGATAATAATGGCCTGACAGGAACTATCCCGGTACAAATTGGGATGCTAACCAGTATCACGGATCTCGGCTTGGATCGCAATGCTTTCGCCGGGTAAGAATCAAGGAATGCTGGATTGAACATGCGCACTCCGATAACGATGGCTTCTGACCTGACAATATTTCGCTCATCTTAGCACCATTCCTTCCGAAATTGGCAATCTTCGCCTTGTCGAAAAACTTGAGCTAGGTACGAAAGTTTTGCGCATTTTGCTTCCTAATCTCCGTTTTGATCTGTGCTCATTCTAAACCTTCTGTAATCTCAGAAGTGAATCCACTTCTTACCGGAAGCATCCCTACGGAAATCGGGTAAGTAAATTTATGCCGGTGTAGCAGTTTAAATGCAGGATTTGCTTCTTACTAGTGCACTTTATCAGACTTTTGACCATGATGACCGATTTTGGGGTGTACGAGACGAACGTTGGTGGTAGAATCCCAAGGGAAATTGGCAGGGCAATATCACTGGAATATCTTATTTTGCGTAGGTTCTGCTGGCTGTCTCTTGTCTCCCTTTTAGCAACCGTGCCTCACTTCGTTGCTTTATGAGCAGACAATTCCGGGATCGATGGACCTATCCCAAGCCAAATTGGGGACTTGCGAAATCTATTGGATTTCCACGCCTATGACACGAACCTATCCGGGCAGATCCCGACCGAAATTGGCAGAGCAACAGCACTCACTTCTCTGGAGCTAGGTACGCCAAATCCTGTGCTCTTTACTTATTTGAAATAATGTTAACACTTGTGGCTCCTTCAGATAACACCAATTTGGAAGGTTCAATTCCCCAGGAAATTAACAATTTGGGAAACCTCGCAACGTTGCACCTGTGTAAGTCTTGCCTTGGCGATTCGTGTTGACGTGACTCTTGCAACTAATACATCCCATCCATCGCTTTCCGAATTCTCCCCATCTAGATGAAAACAACCATGATGGTCCCATTCCTCGGCTACCACCTCTTCTTTCTGGTTCTGAGAATTGTCGATTTGGTGAGTTGTTGATCTTTCCATCGTACATCGGTGGCGATATTTTGCTAACCTTTTGATCTGTTTAGACGGAAACTGTTTCAGCAATTTGGACAACGCAGTTGCTCGAGGTTGTAATGTTGGCGGTAATTGCTTTTGAGGTTTCAAATCGTCTCGAAGGTTCATTCATTCATTATTGTTCCACGGACGAAACAATTTCGTCTTGTTTGTTTGTTAAAAAAGGAAACTATTCCTAGAGAATCTGTTGTAGTGCAGTTTGCAGTCTACGAGTAAAGTGTAGGGCGTATGTATTCTATGTATATTTATTTATTGAAATATGGAAAGATCTTCTGTCATCCTTCATTGACACGAACTGCCAAAGGTGACACATGCTTGTTCGTGGTTTTTGGTACTAAGGCTTGGAAAGGCTACAGCACTCTTGTGATGATGGGCACTGCGCCTCTTCTTTGTCGAAAAGCCATCGTAGGTACCAGTGCTGATAATTGTTCTGGGGCTTAACGAAGTCATGCCCATCGACGATGAAGTTTGGCTTGTGGTAGCCTGATCACTTGTGATTTCGTAATCATGTTCTAATCTCTCCTTGGTCAGAAGCAGAGAGTCTTGGGAGCGGAATTGACGGAAACCCACCGATGATGACGATGAAGACGAAGCTCGGTTTCTTGTAGTCTGATCGATGAAAGAATCGTCCTCTGCTTCACTTGCTACTTCGTGTTCGTTTTCGATTCTCTCTTTGGTCAGAAGCAGGGAATCTTGGGAACGGAGTACTCGGAAACTTAGTCCTAGTTCTTCTTTCTCTTCAGTTTTTTCCTTGGTGACTGCTCGCATGATTGATGGCCGAAGAGCTGCGTTTCTACGGAGAACACATGATACACGTGCTCCTCGCCTCCTTGGAGCTTGGACGCTCTTTCGTCCCTTAATGGATGAAGGATCAAAGCGTTGTGGGTGATTGAGCAAGTGAGGCAGTCGTTCCGCTGCCAAGACTAGACTGTCAGTTTCAATAGAATAACCATCATGGTCGTTGTCCCCATCGTATCCCGTCTCTATCTCATCGGCTTCGCTGCTGCAAATAGATTCCAGAAGGGGTAACGAGCTTCGTTTTTCAATGGCAAGATCGCCTTCTGATCCTACTTCGTAGCCAGACGCATCATCATCTTCATCGTCTAGTGTGCTTTCAAGGGACTCGTACATGCGATCTCTTTCAGTCGCTTGTATCTGTGAATGAGAAATGTTATCTTCATCATCACCACGAAGCCACATCACTACATCTCTGAGGGGAAATGAGAAGCGTTGGTGCTCACAAGTTACCTGATGCTGTGCGAATTCTGTTGCTTCGGTTGTCATGATCATCGTCATGCTTCTCGATGTTTTTGTTTTGTTATTTCTGGTGGTTGCGGAGCAATATTATGGGGGTGTCAACAATCAACAACTGAGGTGCGAAATGCAAGATGGAGTGAAGATCAAAAGTTCGGTCGAAAAACCTCGAACCGAACTCGTGTCAGAAAGTGTGGGAATTGTGAGCTAAACTTTTTGAAGCGCTTCTGATTTCACTAATTTTTAAATTAGAATAAGAGCTGCAAAACTGTAGGCAAACGCAAACCTGCGCTTTTTCCACGCTCGACTTCTCAACGTGTGGAACAAAAACACGAATTTCGCATCAAAAGAGCTGGTTATGCTGTATTTGCCAATCAACCTGTTCCAATATCCCTGCAGATGCTATGCCAATTTTATTAATAAGATCTTCACGCGGTTTGCTCCTGACGATGCGAACACTGATTCCGTTGCTACTTTTACTTCCTTGTTTGGTATTTTCAGATACCGTCGAACTCTGCGCCTGCCCAAAATCCCCCTGTGCAGGAATCTGTCAAACCTTCAACACAGGCGATTGTCAACCATTCTATCAATGCTTTGCTCAAGTGAACGGTCTGTTTGGCTACATCAAGCCCAATTTTTTCGAGGGTGGAAAGAGCGTAGTGGTGAATGTGTACGGGGATAGTTCTTGTAACAATACAACTGCTTTTGATGCTGCATCGAATGGTTGGGCTGGATCTTGTAATACGGATTGCTGGAGTTCCGTATCGAACATTGGTGGTGGCACCTGTGTCACTTCCTCGTCAATATGTCGAACACCAAACTTTCCTTCTGCTATGTTACTTGCGGCTGGCACTGCAGCCTTATTGTTAAAATAAAAGAACAAGGTGCTAGAACATTGTAAATCATCATAAGTAGCTGCTATTCTGGGAACCACGATCGACGACAAATATATATTTTTCAAGGAAAACATCTTGCTCCTATGGGACTAATTCGAGTTCTAGTGCAGGAAGCCATATGACTTCGAACTTGGGTATACTTTGATGTACTTCTCGTCTAGAGGCTATAGCTACTTCAAAAGTGCTCTTTCTTCTCGTTTTCGAAAGAGGAAAACTAATATTTTATGATACGTTCGTTGACTGAGTCGTGAGTGACGTCAGCGATATGAATCAGAAAAAGTGTGATGCGTGAGATGACCGCATTATTATCTCATCATCATATAACATACTTTACGCGGTAGTGTAGTGCCCATCGATCGGTCTTTTGCTTGACCAAACCCATTAGCATTATGAAACTTTCCACTACCTCTCTTCTTAGTTTCGCGCTTCTCGTTGGAACCAATGAAGCCTTTGCTCCGTCTTGTTCTGCCTTTGCCGGCGGTCCTTTCGCAACGACAGCCCAAAGCAAGACATCAATATTCGAATCTGACTCGGAAGGCGATGCTCTTCTACCTACCAAAGAGGAAGCTCCACCATTTTATGAAAAGTACGTAGAAGCCGCCAAATTTCGATACGGTCTCTTCCAAAAGGCTCAAGGAGAAGGCTATGATTTCAAACAGGCGACCGCTTGTGCCTTGGCCGGAGACTACGACCAAGCTGCGGTCAAAGCCAAAGTCGAGGAGCTGATTCAGTCAGCACCCTGTGTCATGTTCACTTGGGAATCCTCTCCATCCTGCAAAAAAGCCATCGAGGCATTTGACAAGGTCGGAGGTGTCAATGTCAAGATTGTGCGCATGGACGACCCATGGGATGAAGGCAACCCCATGCGTGCTGAGATTGGAAAAATGGTCGGTAAGAGCAGTGTTCCAATGATCTTTGTTGGAGGTGAGTATGTTGGTGGATATGACGCTGGAGTCTCAGATGATGCACCTGGAATTCTTGACATGGCGTTCAAGGGAACCTTGCGACCGAAGCTCGAGGCAGCTGGTGCCATGGAAGCTGTCAAGGAACCTGTGGCAGTAGAAGCATAATCATAAAATAGATTGGTAAAAACACATGCTCATGACGGATGGATATCATATTCGTACACGCTATCCAGGTCGACTCTCTCGGATGGTGATCATGATCATTCAACGTATACCAGGTTGGCAACGTCGAACGAAAACTCCAGTGCCGATAGACCTTTCAACGTATTCGAGAACTGCATAAATAATAACTGTAGAGTATCTCAAAACAACGAATCAACCGTCTGACAAGAAATAATAGCTTTAGTAGCAGTATTGCGATTGTGGATTGGTGGTTGGTGGTTGCTGTCTGGAATGGCTTGACCAAGGTTGCCCTTCATGGGAAACTACCCAATAAACAATCTCTACAAATATGTAGCGTTCAGTTTTGAATGCCGTATTGATAATTTCTATCAGCATGGGTAGGAATCCTTGGATACCTTGATTGCATCAGACAACGTAGCAATATCGTGATCTTTTTGGAACCAAGGTGACTTTAATAGAAGCTTGGCAGGTATACGTTTTCCTGTTTCGAGTAAGGATGTATGTGAAGTAAGCATTCAACAAAGGGGAAAACCATTGCTCATCGTCATCATCGCTGCGAGCAACCTACCTGGGTCTTGATTTAGACAAGAGTGGAGCATTTCCTTCAGTTTCGTTGATGATATCGAATCAGGAACCATGGTCTCGGGCGATGCTTCCTCGACCGTCATCAACAAGGACACGATACTTGTGCAGTCACCCCATCGACATTTTCCGGTTATACATTCCAAGATGACTAGTCCAGCACTCCACATATCACTCGACCGACCATATGGTTGAGCACGAAGTCGTTCTGGTGCCATGTATCTTCGCAATCGCAATCGTAATAGTCGAATCGGATTAGACTTTGAATTATAATGCACGTAGACCAAAAGTTGCCAGCCATACCTATACAAGTTCTTACCTGGAAGTTCCAACCACAGTCGAAGAAAGAGTTTGTTCGCTCAATGACACAATTCCAAAATCACATAGCTTGATTTGACCAGTGGAATGGATCAAGACATTCCCGGGTTTGATATCTCTATGAATGATCTTTTCATGATGCAAGTAGGATAGTCCCCACAACATTTGAAAGGTGAGAGATGCCACAAAGTTTTCACCCAAGCCATTGGATTTCCTTTTCAATAGTTGCTCCACCGAGCCACGATCCATGAATTCTAACACTAGAGTCACCACGTCTTTTTCCAGGAAGGCTCCAAAGAATTGCACGAGACATTTGCATTCAACCTTACACAAAGCTCGAATCTCTTTGAGGAGCATATCATGCCGTTGCTCTGAAGAATCCAACACGGAAAATTGCTTGACTGCAACAGGAACTTGTTTTTCGTGTGTTCCCTTCTTCTTATGGGTCGTCCAAAGTCCCTTGTGGACCTGGCTAAAGGCACCTTCACCAATCAGATCATCAATGACCAGTGCTTTGGGAAGTAAGTCCCCTCGACTTATCGTCTTTCCTTCCAATCGCAGGTAGTCTTGTCCAATGGAAAAACCATCGTGTCGGTAGGTGGTATCATTCATATCAAAGGCAATCCTTTTGGCCTTGCTGTGCTCATCATTCACCAGGTCAACGTTGATGTTGAGTCCTCCCAGTACTTTGCGCTTCATCTTGTGTGTGTATTTAATGTGTGTGCAGTGTGCTATTGGTTCATGTGGATCTGTACAGTATTGTAGGATGAAGGAAATTAATAATGCGAAGACGTATTAGGACTATACTGTACTACAGTACAGAATATTTTGAGGATGTGATGATTTGTGACAAGCCTGCGCAACGAATTTATTTGAATTGGTAACGGCAGGAATGACTCACTCGTGCGACTGTTTTGGTCCCGAGTGTGAAAAGGATCGTGATTGACTAGGTAGTTTAGGAGTCACCCGAACCGTCTGGCCTTTCCCAGTCAATCTCCATTTCCCGCCGAGATTCAAAACGTCACGCCGGCATACCCGCTCGCCGGCCTTCTATCCGTTAGATTTGAATTCATCAATCATTCATTCACTCACGGTTTCATCAAAATTGCAATGAAAATGAAGGTAAGTTTCGGATGGGCGTTGCATCTCCTCCATACAAGTTTCTTACACAACTCTATTATCGCTCTATGCGCAGTGATGAGACGGATCGAATGAATGTGGTTGCGCTTCTGCAATCGATGGACTTTCATTTCCCTATCACTATCATGATTCAAGACCTTTCCAAAATTGCTTTCAATGATGCCGACGGGAAAGAGACCTTGACGAACCAACGAGACCCCACCAACTCAAGTAAACAATCTATTATACTACGAAAGATCTACGCTTGCGTCTATTCGGCCTGTATATCCGCGAAGTTTTGAACGAGATTTTGTCATTCTGTTGTTGCCAAAACAATGTTCAGATGTCAACAAGTCAAATGCTCTACGTTGCAAAGTCACCGACCTATTATTCTACGAATGAGCTACGTTTGCGTCTTTCTTTTTGCGAAGTATTGACAGGTTCTGCCATTCTACGTCGGCAAGATAATTTTTGGAATGAAACATCAATCAACAAAATTCGCTACGTTACGGGTATTCCTTTTCTGCAAGCACAACCTCTTCTTCTTTTGAGCTGTCTCGATGTGTCATTGCCACCAACGAAAGCACTCTTATAATAGAAAGAGGCGCAATAAATGTCTCTTTTAACAGTCTTGGACGAATGCAACGTGGCTCCGTCGCATCAAAGATCATAAGCAGACACCATGCTCGCGAATCCTACATTTGAATAGATTGGCATTTCAATAAGACTATAGACATACAATTATTCTGATTATTCTTATGACAGATTGATTTGACAGGGGAAGAGAAGTACCTGGTTACCAGGTACTGCTGGTCTCAACCGTTCGTCGTCACAAGTCGTAGCCAAGAAGAAGCAATTCTTCCAAGCGCCAAGTTGGGCAAAATTGGTGCATTTGGATCCCGTCTTTGGGAACTCTAATAAAAGGACCTCTTGGGAAAAGGTGCCAATGAAACGGACCTCTTGGGAGAAGGTGTCAAAGCCAATGCAAATAAAAAGGATCTCATTGGCTAGGTGTAATAGAATTCTGCTTACGTATGCGCTGGTTTTCTTCCGACTTGCAACATATCGATTCCCTACGACAATCATTATTTCGGAGATCCACAATTTTTCACTCCTTTGCGGAGTCTTTGTGACTCCTTTCCTCACGGGACTGCATTTCTGGCGGCAAAATGAGCCAGCAAGCCTCGAATTCAATCCGGTAGGTCCATGTGTAACACTTTGCGCGCGTTCTTTTTGCCCGACTTGTGTCTCACTTCTTTTTGAATTTTCCGTTAATTGTCCGCGTGGCGGAAGAAGGCCAGACGGTTCGGGTGACTCCTAAAAGACCTTGTGTCTGAGTTTGACACTCGTGTCAAACTCATCGTGTGTGTGACCATTGACCCATCATTTGATCCTGCCTTTCATGTAGAGAACGAGAGAAAGAAAGTGGGTTGTCCCACAAGACCAACAAAGTTCGAGATCGACATCAACAACTGTGATTGGAAGCCGCCACCAGCCAGCCATGAACATGGTACTACTACATTCTTTACTCGCATGGATCCTTACTAGTCCTAGTTGATTTATGGATTCTTCAATTATATTTTTATCTTTTCACTATCTTACATCATGGTACCTGTACATGTATTCGTAACACAATAATCGGAAGGGGCACGAATTCCTTCACCACAAGAACTTGCAGGTTAACACCCACTGCTCGTCAACAGTCTTCTTTGGATGCTGTTTTCGCACTCGCTCTTGTTTCATTTTGTGTCTTCTTCTGTCGCGATCGTCTTCCAAAAGAGGGAAGCGAGTCGTCTTGACTCGATCATACCTGTTGAAAGTTGTCTCTCCGTGACCTCGTCTCCTTTGCCTTCGTGAAGTAGTTGAGGGTAGGGAACCGGGAATGGGCTGTTGCACCCAAACGTGAATGTGTGTCTCGATGGCGCTTGGGGGGATGCAGCTCGTTGCCTTCAGGATGCCCTTCTTTGGCATCGCTTCCAGGGTATCCATGCTTTCAAACGATGGTAGAGTCTCAAGAACGGTGGTGACACTGCTAGAACTATCTTTGTGCTCAACAATGCTTGTTCCGAATTCTTCTTGGAGCCCCTCTTGAATGCACAGGCTATTGAAGCTTATTTCGGAGATCATGTTGCTGTCGATTGTCACGGTACTGGCTGTTGGTGGAGTGTCTGATGACTACGGTATCAGATTGAGCAAGCTTCAAAAATTGTGTCACGCAGACACTGACAAAGCGCTCCCCCGGTTCCATATTTGAAGATGCTATTGGAAACATCTGATAACTTTCCAGTGGCTTGTTAGAAGCCTGTATTCGGGATGTGGTTGCATCGGTACGTGTACATATATATCCGACCCAGCCAATAAATCACAAAAGGCGTCTTTTATGAAGAAAAAGAATCGTTCCCTCTGTACGACCAGGCTTAAAGGAGGTGCTGACTACATCCAGTGAAAGCGCTCGGAGGATTGAACAGTCTCTCTACGTTCAAGTGCAACCAACTCCAAGATTGTTTGATCATGTCACACATATGACAGCCGGAACAATGCCAGATCAGGCTATTCTTTGTTCATACTGGAACATCATATCCCGATGCGTACGTGTGTCCGGCTTCTAAAATTGGAACAACCCGCTGGTATTTCTGTTTTTATTTGAAGTTACTGTACCGGTATTTCGGAAGGGCTTGGAGTGTCAGCAAAAAAAGGTTAAGTAAACAGGACCTATTCAGTTGTTACTGGAGGATAAATTTTATCATTATAAAAAATAATGTTTTGTCCGAGCCTTCGAAAATTGTGTCAACAATCACCGGTACTGGTACGAGCGAAAACAGAACCAACAGTATCTTCAACAACAGTATTAATTCATACACGTACGACTGTCGAGGAGCGCAGAATGTTTCTTTCTCAGTTTCGCCGAGAGGGACAAAACTAAGAGCCAAACTATCTCACAAAAAGCAATTTTACAACGCAGCAAGCAACATCACAATGCCCAACAACAGCACAAGAAGAGGGGTGACTATCAACTCCAATGTCCAGGTTCACGAAATCTTAACCCTCCACGAGTATACTGCCATTGAAATCAATGCTGCCTGGTATAATGTAGATGAAATGGACAGAATCGCAAGAAAATGCTCCAAGATTCTGAGAAAAATCGATAGAGCTGGGAGCGCGAAAGAAGAAAGCAAGTACTGTATTCGTGGCTTGGAAACCCACACCAGCTTGGGCTCCATTAGCAAGAGAAGCAACAGAGCGGCTGCGAAATTAGCCGTGTTCGAGGAGCAAGCAAGGCAATCATGGAACAAGGAAGAGGAAAGTGACGTCCAAGCCATCTCCGATGCTTACCGATGCACAACCTCAAGCTGCCAGATGTGGGCTCAAGTTGTTGGTAGGCGTGACCAACAAGAAGCAGAAGCCTATCTATATGACGAGGAGAACAAAGAAGAGCAAGAGGAGCGAGAAGAGCCAGTAGGGAGAAAGTTTGCATCTTCGTCTACAATCGTCTACTCGCAAAGCCTAGAATCCAGAATAGTACTGCGGGGAGCTAATACAGCAAGTCCCATCGCAAAAGTGGCTTAGCAGCTTAACTCGGCTCGTCGATACTGCAGTACTCGTACCTTTTTTTAAAAGCTTCTGTCGTGGATTCGTGCCATTGCTGACAAGAATCAAGAAAATACTGGTTCCAGTTGAAGGGATACAAATAAATACATGTACCATATAAAATAGATTTACTATAGAATAGTACTAAGCGAGCAGCGCTGAAGTAGCCCTTCTGTATTGTGGTATAGTAGTAGTCGTTGTCGTCGTGTTGCTGGTGGCGTGTAAGCTTTCCAATGGTCTAGTGCGTAGCACTACTAGCAGAACTATTTGCGGCATCCGTCACTCATGGCCATTGTCCAAATCTTGGTTTGCGGATAAAGTTATCTGTACCAACACACTCGAGGGCGTAATAGCTGGCTACCATTTTTGTAGCAAACTGCTGGCACGTCCAACATCACTACCAGGTACCGGTATCAAGTTATCACTGAACGTTACGTTGAAATGCGCGTTATCGGCGCACTGCCCGTCAGCCCACAGACGCGGTCGAAAAAACAGTATCAAATAAGGTCGACAACCAAGAATAGTGTCGAATTCTTCCGAATTATCGTCAGAAAGGCGTCATCGCCCACAACGACATTATCATCATCATCGTCGTCAACTCATAAAAAGGACAAAGTTGCACAACCTTTCAAAGCATAATATATCAAAGAACAACCCAATAACATGGTAGCTAAAGTGGAAGTACAATACTGTGGCGGATGAGGTGAGTTTTATGGTGCTGCTTAAGTGATTTCATCATTTTTCCGTGGTTCTTTCTTGCAACAAGAACAGAGTATGTTATCGTTGACTTCTTTGCATGCATCCAATTCTGTTGCAGCCCGTGTTACCATCATTACAATGACTTCGCATCATGCTCCCCTACTGACTTTCTCTATATACCATGACACTAACCATGACCATTCATCACTCATCATTCATCCTCACAGGCTACAAGAGGCAATTTCTCTCGCTGGAAAAGTTCCTTTCGGAACAATCCTTTGCCAATGACATTGAAGTGATGGGCATCAAAGACCCTGGTGCTACAGGCAACTTTGAAATTCGTATCGGTGACAACAAGCAATTGATCCATTCCAAGCGCACTGCTGGCCAAGGCAAAGCAGAGTCGGCACAGGAGCGACAAATGATTGTGGAGTTCATTCAAGAGTACCTTGATTCCAACTAGTTTGGAACGAGGGTACTTTGTACGGCTTTTATGGGTATCTCTGTGTCTTTTGCTCCTTTCTTTGGAACTCTTGATATGCCGATATCATAGGAGCTATACTGTACCATCATTTTATGCCAAAGATGTTCAGATGATAAGATGTGATGAAACAAGAAATAAGGAAACGGAATGACGACACTAGGTACATTCGTGACGAAAGCCTGCAACTGATGTTTGCTGGCCGGATGAATGAATGAATACCACTGTCTGAGAATATAAGTGCTACGGCTACAATCCAAAAATCGAGTTGGTTTTGGCGAGAGAACAACCTTGATTTGGATTGTATCCTGCATTTGATTTCCTCTTTTTGTTGTAAACACGCTTTTCAGTTTCTACTTTTGCGTAACGGATACAATTAGTTTAACAAGGTTAACCTTATTCTATTTCTACTAATGAATAGTCCATCATCTTGAGCCGCATCACGGTAGTATGAGCGGTGACAACAGGAATGAAGAGAGTGCTTTCCGGCGGAAGCAAATTGGAACTACTGTATGACGTCACACGTCACTATCTGACACTTTTAGTCGATCGGTTCGGGTCCTCTCAGTACATTTCGTAGGTGCATGGTACGGCAGGCGGAAGGAGAAGGTGAAACGCCGCCTCGGCTGAAACACACACACATCAAACCTCTGATGTTTTCTCAGATCATCTTATTCCAATAAAACTGTTCCATCATCCCAGCCACACAAATAAAAAATTAAGAGTTCTGTTTTTTCATGGAAGCTGCTGCAATTCCATCACAACTAGCACGGACAAGGATAAGATCTGACATATCGCAAACAGACAAGAATTCCATGATCAGACACTCTGATGATGCCACCACGACCAACACTAATGGCAGAGTCGTCAAACACAGACATCATCAGCAATTGCAACAACTATTTTTGACGGTAATCTTGTTGGCTTTCCTCCCGTCTCTAGCTTCAGCGTTCACAAGCAGGCCATTTTCACACGAATTGAATCATGCTGAAGTGTTGCCACTACGCATGTTCGCCACCGATCCATCCTCCTCCTCCAAACGTCGTCGTGGTGGTCACGATTTTTTCCCCAGAGCCTCCAAGACACGACAAAAGGCGTCGCTATTGGACGACTTGGGATTTCCTTCCAGTCCTGGCTGGAGAAGCGATCGGCTCAACAAATTGACGGAGTGGGCGGACAACAAGACTCCCAACCGACCAGTTGTCTGCGAATACGAACCAGACGATTGGTGGCTGAGACGAAAATGGACAGGGACTGTTCTACGAATGGTACTTCGATCTTGTCTGATATTGATGGGAGTTTGTGCTGCCTTGGACTGGACGACTCGTCGGCATGTATTGGCAACAAGTGGTGCAACTTGGGGTCTGTTTTCCGTTCCACCCTCCACGGAACCGATGATTCAGAGTCTTTATGGCGTCAAGAAACTCTGGGAATATCAGCTGACAGTTACTACCTTCATTTTGACATTCTTTTTAGGTCATGCCTATAGCTACTGGCAAAATGTTTACAGTACGACCCGCAAGATTCAAGGGCGAATCAATGATTTTTGTATGCTCTTGGTAATGGGAGCCAAGAGGTCCAAATCATCCCCAACTCGGAATAATTTTTTGGATAGTAGTATTGATGGGAGTGAGGAACAGCATTCCATCACCGAGAGAATGACAAGCAACAACCCATTCGGCAATAGTAATGACGATAGTGATGATACTTTCAGCGTAAATCGTGGAGAGTTTACCACTGGATCGGAGGAGTTGGTGAGAATGTGCACACGACTGATTCGGTTGAGCCATACCTTCTTTTGGGCGGCGGTACCCACCGCCTCCAATGGTTTGACTGACAGCGACGCCTTCCTAGAGGATGCGGAGCACAGCGATCTGCCGATAGACAATCAGCATATCGGGCCACTTCTGCTGAGTACCTATGGTCTCAAGGCACTCGTCCAAAACAGTCAATTGACACAGCGAGAAGCCGAAGACTTGATGAATACAGAACTACCGCCATCCCAATACGCATACGTACTTCTAGTTTGGGTCGGCCTCTATACCATGGAAGGCCTCGAAAAGGGATTGCTACGAGGAGGTGCTGGATTTGAAGAAAATATTGTCCGTCAGCTGACAACGCTGAGAGCCACCATGTTTGATATTGATGATATGAGGGCAGGAAGAATGCCCTTGGCTTATGTCCAGCTCGTGCAAGTCATGGTGGATACCCTGACTTTACTTTCACCGTTCGCGCTCTATCCTGAACTTGGAAGCTTGTCAATACCTTTGGTGGGCATCCTCACACTCTTCTTTCGCGGATTGTTAAAACTATCCAAGTCATTCTTGGATTGTTTTGGTACGTCTTTGTATATTGATTGGTTTTTTTGCCGTTATATGTCTCCCTACCATTCCATTGCCTAACCATTTCAATTCTCTGATCTTTAGGGGTCGAGGGCTTTACCGGGCAGAACATTCGAGTGGACGTGTTGGTTAGTGAACTCAACTTTGGTGCAGCAAGACGATGGATCCGAGCCGCTGGTAGAATGAGCGGGAGACGGTGTCTGAATGTCAATGGTCTCACTTTGAAAAAGCAGTTATAGTTGCTGCTGGCGGTATTCTTCCTTGCCTCCTGCCTTGCTTGTGGCTTTTGTTGAACAGCCGACTGTTGCAATTCTTACTTCATCGCAATCCACCGTGGCATCATGGTTCTTGTTCTCTTTCTATTGTACAACTATACACACTTATTCATACTATACATCTCGTTATTTTTTATTTAAAAAGGTACCATTGGAACCACGACCATTCCAACTTCAATGACATTATCCGTTCTTCAATATTAGTGAGAGAAGACTTCAGGGGCGCAAAATGTGCAGCATCCGTAGCAGGTTACTACTGTCCCATTCCATCTTTTCCAACAAATCAAAGATAATTTACAATTGATGTTTCTTCCTCTTATGAATAAAGCCATCTGCATCGACTCATTCATTCATCTAATAGCCCATCGATATGGGTTCACTTCCCACGCGCATGTTGGACGAAACATCATCACGTCCCTCTGGTGCTTCCATTTGAATTCCAATAATGTCTCGGATATTTCCGCGGAGAGTTTCCCATTGGCTGTCCTCCTTCTCGGCTTCTCGAAGTACAAGGTTGTTGTGTTCATTCTTCTCTTCATGAATGCAACCACTGTCGATAGCTACCTGACGGTTCAATTCACCAACAGCCCCTGTATATGGATCAAGGAAAAACAGCTCCTCATTCTTTTTAGTCTTTTTGTTGGTTGACTTTAGTGTGATCCCCCACATGCTGGTGACGGCTTCCTTTTCCTCAAGCTCGGTATACTCATTTTCCATGACGGTTGACCTTTTGACAACAAGGTTGGTTGCCAAGCCCAATGATGGGTGGTTATTCAACTTGTGCTTGATCTCTTCTATCTTTTCCATAGTGTCGCAAGACTGCATGATATATGGCTCTTCCATGTCGGTGAATCCAAGCGAGATGACTCCCTTTGCCTCCAAAGCATCGACATTCATTTTGCAAATACTAGCAGTCTTCAAGTCGACAAGAATGATATTGTACCCTTCCTCCTCAAAAGACTCGGACTCCTCTGTCAACGACTGCTCTTCGTCATCTTCGCAGTTGCTAAAATGACGGCATGCCATCATGACTACGGCGGATTATGATAAGTGGAATCAATCGTGTGAGTTTGGTGATCGAGAAGTCAAGTAAGTGCGAGTATTGTTCTTTTCTATCGTACCTTCGTAAAGTCCCAGGTCCGCAAGTAGATCACAAAAGCGTTGGAATTGGATTTGGTAGTTTGCAAACTGTTCAATGTGAAGTCGGTCTGCAACTTCGCTGAGAGTCTCAGATCCAAAGACATGAATGGTATCGTAGACGTATTCCATGCGTTCGTATTCCGAGAAATCATCTCGTACTAGAATGGCGCCCAGCTGGAACTTGTTGTATCCACGTAGCTCCTCTTCGTCTCCAGTACCGGGAATAATTTCTTTGATTGCACCCCATCGAAGCACCAAGTCATTCACCATTTCGTTCAATGCTCGACGCCCTTTGACAGTGGCACGTTCATTGGTCAAATCTCCCTTTTGGTTCAGTTCTTCGCATTTCTGAACAAGGGACACAGTTCGATCCATCTCTTTGCTGAACTGTTCGTATGCTTCTTGAGCCTTTTCCACTCCACTTTGATCCAGGAATGATTCAAAACGCTTCAAGAAAGACTTTTTCCATGGATCAAACTTTCGTCGACTCTTCACTCTATCAAGCTGAATCATCTGGGTACGGAGGGTTGCGTCATCCTTCAGAGGGTTTCCCTCTTGAGCCATTGACGAGCGGCGGCGGCCGCCATGGCTCATTCTCGCTGCTTGCCTTCCCATTGGGAATTTCTGTTGTATTGTTGCAGGAGTTTTAGAGGATAAAGTTTTTGTGAGTTCATACAAGAATCAGGAGAAAGGTTTGCAAGCATTCATTCGTAGCTGGTATAGCTTACCTGCATAGATTACACGAGTCGGAGAGGGCCAACGTAAACAAATAAAGAAAGTTTTAACACTCGGAAGATGATTGATGTTGAGATATGGATCCCGGTTTGGCGATGAGAAATGTGAGGATTGTGAGATCGACGCCGCGCCGGCATGGCACACAACGCATCAAACGGCAAGTGGAGTCTGACCTTCAGTCGGCTTTTTTTTCAGAAAACACTACATCTGTGCCTTCAACCATCCAAAACCATCAACCTCAAATATATCATCGCACACCCATGATATTTTACAATCCATCTTCACAGTATCACATAGATAATCATCTTCTCTCAGCACCTTCATAACTGAACTACCAGCTTCATATCACTTGATTTGCACTTCATCGTCTCAATAGTCATAACCAAGCTTTCCTTCTGTGTCATACTCTTGGAAAGGAATGAACTTGATCCGAAGATCTTTATCATCAAGAAGAACCATGAACCTGTGGACGCCACTCTACGCCGCTCTTTTTCTGACGCCATCCAAGCCTGTCATTGGATTTCAACCTATCCATCTTGGACAGACTGCTTCAATATCTACTATATGCTCGGTTGGAGCTTTTGATACCATCCATCAACAAAGGCCGGTATCAAACCCACAGCAATCTTGTCGATATTCATCATCTTCTGATGACGACACCAGTACTCCTGTATTCAAACCAGGTATGGAAATTGAAGACATTCTATGACATTGTACACCAGTTCCATGCTGAAAGAACTACATTGGCATCACATCATATTCATCCGCCTAAATTGTTTCCTAACTATCCGTTTTGCCCAACTTCAGGTTCCATGATTCAAGTGGAGATTGTCAGTTTTGGACCGTTGGTAAGTCAGTCATGAATTAAAGGTCGGTTGCTGATAGAGACATTGATGCTGACGAAATGATTGCTATTCTCTTTTCATGTCAATGCAATTTATCGATACGTCCTCGTCTACGGTTGTCCTCCAAATGCTAGGGCGCCAGTGTTAATGTAATTGGTGTTTCACACGACAGTAATGATATTCTTCCAGAAGGAGAAGAACCTTATGCCACAGGGTACGTGCCTTGTTTGAATTGCTTGACTTGATGCTGGAAGTCACATAATGGTTGTATTGACTGAATACGAAATCTTGTGTATGCTCATCACGATGAACGACTCCTTATTTTTCTCTATCCTCTCACTTGAGTACGTATTATCCAGCTTGATCTATCAACAGGAAATTTCGTACTTTCGATCGGCTAGAGACAATGTAGACGTCGTTCGAGGAGAAATCTTGCCTGCCTACGTCCAAAAGGTTCGTGACGACGACAAATTGGATATTGCACTCCGTGTCTTTGGAGGCAAGCAAAAGAGCATGGAAGCAAGCGATCAGATTATGGAAATGCTACGAGAAAGTCCGGACGGTACCTTGGAGGTAGGAGACAAGTCAGCACCCGAAGACATCAATCGATTGTTTCCAGGTGTTAGCAAGACGGTAAGTTCATTATGTGTCAATTCGGGTCGTAGTATTCATTCAAATGGATCAAGCATTCATTCAAACCGATGAAGGCTTATCTGCATACATATTAGTTATCGACTGAACAAGCAACTCACCTTACTCCGCTGGTTTGGCCATTTCCTTTAGGCATTCAAACGGGCAGTTGGTGCACTCTATAAGAAGGGATTGATAACTCCTTCTCCCAATTCCATATCAATCAAAGAATAATGCTGCTACTAAACGAGGGACATTTTCTGATTAATGTGCCACCAGTTATCTGAATACCGTTGGCTTTGGTTTGTTTGCCCTACTCCAGTTATTGTCGCTATATATATAGCAGCTACCGTTAGAGGACTGGGAACATTTTCGCGCGCACACCACTGATGGTTTGACTGACTCGTTCGAGCCGAAAAGCTCAACAGTATACGTTGAAGAATTTCAGAAAAAAGTCATCGTCGGAATTTCAGATTCTTCAGAACAATGTAAAAACGCATTGACACAATAAATATAGCCATTGGCACGATCGATCGGCATCAGAGTCTACAGATTGTAAGACTACCATTTCTTTTCTCTTCAACATTCTATCAGCATTACTGGCAGATAAAAGACATTCCATCATGACAGATCAGAGTAACCAGAACCATAAGCGAGACAGAAGAATAATACCTGTCATCAGCATGATGTCAAGAGGTCGCTTGTGCTTTCTGATTGTCATGCTCATGGCATCATCCGCTGTGGCCTCATCTTCAGATACCAATGATCCTTTGTCAGTACCATCCGCACCGCTGGACCAGCGCCCCAGTGGAAGTATCAACTTTTGTGCCATTGGTGATTGGGGAGGTTGGGAATGGTTTCCTTATTTCACCTATGCCCAACATGAAACAGCCATTGGTATGGGAAGAGTTGCCGAAACTCTCAACTCTCAATTCGTAGTGGCACTGGGGGACAATTTCTATCATTCGGGTGTCGACAAGGGAGATTCCTATCGTTTCAAGCGAACCTTTGAAGACGTATACAGTCCAGCATCCTTAACCAAGATTCCATGGTATGTGATTGGTGGCAACCACGATCACTATGGAAACATCACCGCCCAAATTGCCTATTCCCAAGATAATCCAGACGGGCGATGGGTCTTTCCTTCACTGTATCATTCCCATTCCTTTGCTGCACCTGACGGTAGCTTTACGATTGATTTGATTCTGATTGATACCGTCGACTTGTGTGGGAACAATGAGATTCAAGACGAACACGCCGAAGGATACTTTGATCCTTTACCCTTGAAGGAAAAGTCCGACGCTAGAGAACAATGGAAATGGATTGAAGACCAAATGAAGGCATCGACTGCGGATTATCTATTGGTGGGTGGCCACTTTCCAGTCTACAGTGCGTGCAGCCATGGTCCAACCGAAACCTTGATTCGGCATTTGAAACCCCTGTTGCAACAATATAATGCTCACTACCTATCGGGTCATGATCATTGTATGATGCATTATGAAGAAGAAGATGTCCATTTCGTCCTGTCAGGAATGGGAGACGAATGTTGTTACGAAGCACCCAGCCGAGAACATCATTTGGCATTGAATCCTGAACCAAGTGCTCTGAAATGGCTCATCAGCAAGGAAAACAAGGATCTGTATCAGGCTATTGGTGGCTTTACGAGCTTTCAAGCAACTTCACAAGAAATGAAGATTCAGTACCACGATCATCGAGGAAATGTGCTTTTCACTGCCGATCCTGTCCCTCCTCGTATGAAAAGTGGCGACAAGGGGGACACTTTCGATCAAGCACGACAGCAAGAACCACAAGAGGTTCTTGCCTAGGCATGCCAATATACTACGACACGCTTTCAAGACCGCTCTCATAGTATCGCTATTACATTACCATTCCATCAATCGTAATTGCAGCACTATGGAACAACAATGACACATTCAAGGCTTGCTATTACATCTCAGATATTTTTACATGCTATACACTTTATCGACAAGTCTCTAGAACATTGAATCAATCTACATTTACATATATATTCTGAATTTTCCGAGGGGCCATGATGTGTCGAAACGCTTTGACAAAGATTGCATAATATATGCTGTCGCTCGATTAGCGTCTGGACCATCTGGCTCATTGTCCTATCTTCCCCCCCTCCCCCCCCCCCTTATTGTATTGCTTGTTTACATGAGGATTGGATCCCGAATGCAAGCTGGAGATGGTATGACTCGGAGGCGAGCTTTTTTGGGAACGGGTGGTGATGGACAAGAACCTTGTGTTGCTTTTGGAGCCGACGAGGACCCGCCCTTCAAGTCTGGATTCTCGGCGTCGTTGACGATGGTATCACCCAAAGCACCATCATCACTATGCTTTCTTCGCTTCGTTCCACTTACAACGAGTTCCTCTTCATCAAAGTATTGTTCCAAATGCCGACGACAAGCATTCAAAGAGACGCTCGAAAACTTTTCCCCAAATTCGGTTGGAAGATCTTGCTTCCATAGCGACAAGAGCAAAGTGGAAGGAGGATCGATGGAGGAGAACGAATTTGTGTTGGTCTTCTCTTCGTGGAGACTAGTTGCATTGCCAAAGTTGCAAAAATCCATCACATTCAAAAGGGCGGCAATCGCCATTTCGGAACAAGAGTAGGAAAGGCTTTCGTATTCCTTCAGGGCTTCATCAAGAATGACACAGGCACGACTGTAGACTTTGTCATGCCACCATTGAGCAAGCTTCTGGAGAAAGGTTTTATTCTGAGCCAAATGCAAATGGACCAAACTCAATAGTTTCTGGGACACCATTGGATGCCACAATAGCCGCAAGACGGCTTGCGGTGTTGGTGGATGCACGTGCCAATTTAGCGCCTGCAGCATGGCAAGTTCCATTTGTTGCAATTGCTCTGGGCCAAATGGATCTGGATCGCTGAGCTGACAAATGGTTTCCAACGTAGTACTATTGTTATTGTTGGTACCTCCGTCACCGTCACCGTCACCGTCACAACCACCACCACCACCACCAGGGAGTACTAGCCGGTCGTTGCATCCACAGCAGCCATGATTTAGTTTGATGGCCAAATACAAGGATGTCAGGACCCAGAGTTGAAAATCTTGCTTGGTAATGATAGTAGTCTTGATAGTAGCAGGAATAGCCTTGGACATAGTAGTAGTAGTAGTAGTAGTGGCAATAGTAGCTGTTGTATTCTCGGACGATAAGACAAAGGCCAAATACCGATCCAAGTGATTCATACCAATGGTCACTATTTCACGATTCAATCCAAAGAACTTGGCGACTTTGGAAATAAGGACAACAATATAAATATTTAGAAGACAATGTAATAATAAGTCAGAGACTGTAATCATATTGTTGTATTGAAGATCCTTGCTTGCTATTCCTTTCTTACCTTGAAATGCCCAAATGCAACTTGCTTGTCTCCATTGAATCAGCATTTGGTTGTTTCCGCATTCTCGTTCGCCCGCTTTTGGACTACTATAAGAAGAGTACAAGTTGTTGGATTCTTCCTGAGTAGTAGGATAGTGCTGTTCATACTCTTCCTGAGCGACTGTCAATTGGCACTTTTGGGTGGTAAGATAATCCGTCGTTTCATACGGCGACGACCTTTCTTGTCGTTGTTGTTCTTGCTGAAAGAGAACACCAAGCTCATCGACCGCATCAGCCGTAAAGAGAGCATTGCTGCTGCTAGATGGGGAAGAGAGAGATAGCGTTTGAGTTTTGGAAAGCAAGCTGTAGGATGGCATGATATTCGGATGGATCTTCTTTTTTTATATTATGGAAGGTTTGATTTTGTTCTCTTTCAATATTTTGATTTTTTTGGCTTGAGTGAGACTATGCGAGCGGTGCGGAAAGTTTAATTCGAACCCACATCGAATCGTGTCGTATCGAAGTCGCATATGTCGCATATCTTACTCCATTTAAGGGTTGGGATCTATCAACGGACAATGAATGAGTGTTTTATGAAGCAAGATCTGTACAACAACAAAGTAGTATCCAAAACTGTCTCATCTTATGAAGTAATACATATACAAAAAAAAAACACTCCCTTTTTTCATTTGGTCTGGTGCCCTATTCTCCAAACTCTTCATCAAAACTAAAACTGCTACCTTCTCGGTGGTGGTGGTGGTGGTGATGGTGGTCGCAGGCTTCGGAATCATCATGATGATGCTCCAACTCCGTACCGGCTGTATCCATATCTGCTTCTTCTTCTTCTTCTTCAATCAAATCGTCAATAGAAATGCTTTCCGACATATTCACCATTGCGCTCATGCTTATGGCACTGGGTACTTGTTGTTGTTCTTGTTGTTCTTGTTCTTGTTGTCGGGAGTTTTTAGACTGCCCTGTGGTGTTCCAGTTCTTGTTCTTTTTGGGCATGACGACGTCCCGATGCCGAGTGCTGGTGGTGCCTTTTACACTGCTGGCGATTGAGATGCCAGAAAAGCGCTCGACTTTTTCAGCTTCTCCAGTGATAACTTGCTGAAAGACCCACCACCAAGGCTCACAGTCATATTTCCTTCGAGCCTGTTTGATTTTTGGAAGGAAAAATATTAGGGCCAGACTAAAGCCCAGCGAACCGCCAAAGATCGCTTGTAACACCATCAATGGGAACACTACATCTTCAGATCCTTGTCGGTGCTCAACATCGAGAATAATCAGACAGCAGTGCAATGCAAGGCTCCATGAAAACGCAAGAAGGTAGGCACCGACATAAAGAAAGGCTTGACGCCCCACCTGTCGAACTCGCTTCCACTGCTTGTTGGAAGACCTCAAGACGCTCCTTTTGGCGTCGCCACCTCCGACGCCGCTCCAGACACTGATATCACTAAATGAGGCATTGGAATGAGTATACTTCTTGCGGGCATCGACTGCTTCTTCCCGCGTCCCGACATTGCATTCGTCCACTTGCTGCTGCTGCTGCTGCTGCTGCTGTTGCGTATCGCTGAAAGTCCGTGACGTGGACCCTGGTGGTAGAGGTGCTGGTGACGACGACATCAACGACGCTTGAAAGTCTGTCAACTTCATTTCGCTGCTCATGGACTTCTTCTGTCCTTCAATCACAGTTGTTCGTACATGAACGTACAACATCAAGTTGCTGCCAAAAATGACCAAAAGACTCGCCAAGGATGGGATGGCACCAAACACAAGCGCAAAAGTCTTTTCTCTACACCAGCGTCCGTTGCATCCCTCGTCTTGAGGGTCGTGGTTCACCCAACAACCAGGGGATATTACATTGGGGCGAAATAATCCAAGGAAAATTCCTCCCATGGCTGTGGACACAGCTATTAGGACGATGGATGCATGTATCCATCGTTCGTATTTGGCTTCAAAGTCCCGTTGCTTGACTCCAAACTTGACCGTCAAGAGAAAGTACAGTGACAAGAATGCCAAATACAAGGGTTGTGAAATGACGCTAAATTGCGATATGGCACCCAACATGACACACGAGGCATCGTTCCCGACTGCATAGACCCATGGGTCTGGCACATTTTTTCTTGGCACTAAGAATGGTTGGAGCATCCATCCTAGTGTCGAAATTATGTTGGATACACTCAACGCAAGCATGATTCTTCGATGTGGCGTGTTTTTGCTGCTGTTGCTGCTGTTCTTTCGGATGATGTTGTACACAATCAGTGACGAGCCAATCAATGAAAAGATGGAAACAGGTATCTGGATCGACGATATCACACGTTGCTGGATTGTGGATGGCATACTGCTGTACGTGTAGGCGGCGGCGGTTGCGTCATCATTGTTGTTGTTTGTAGTATCGATAGCACTGCTGTTGTTCATCTTGAAAGAGTAGTAATAGTAGTTGTACTAACTCAGGTTGAGAAGGCAGAATAATTTGCCGGGCTCAAGCGGAAAGTTTTTTCTATTGCTTGCAACGAGATGCGGTACTCGTACCTGTAGTCAACAACGTATTTATTACAAATTGGTGATTCCTACCTATGTGGTTTTTCTGAACGAATTTTGTGCATTTCGAGTATTTTATATATTTTATTATTATAATAGAATATATATATCATCTTTTTACTCTTGGTATCATACCGCCCGACCGGCCACTTTTTAATTATAAAATGTATCTTTTATATATTGCTTCAACGAATGCTTGCGAGTTGGGGAAGTTCTCGGAAATGAATCTGAATCGGTACCTTTTTTCTCTCTTACCTGGAGCACCAAATGGCGAATGATAACGGAGCAGTTGTTATTCGTCATAAAGACTGAACGTACGAGTACGTGGCCACTGACATTGTTGATTGATTGTATTTTTTTTATATGTCTGTTAGTTATAACTTGGTCCCGCATTATGTGGTTGATTCGACACAAATTAGGAAGACGTCAAACACTATGCCACGTTAGTTTGTTATCAGTGTGATGTGGTGGGATGTTGACAACCAGCAGACTCTATTCCCTCCTTACGATCATGCTTCTGTGAATTTCCTTTGCTTTATCCTCCTCATCATCATCTCATGCTCTGACGAGGTAAAATGACAATCCTAGTCAGTCGTCTTGGGTATATTGAATATGGCCAACTCCATGTCGGCCGTATCTAGGTCTCATTACAGTCAACATAAATGCTATTAGATTCCTGGTTGCGGACTTCATAATCATCAACGGACAATGAGAGTGCTTTGGAGAGAATTGAAAGAATGTATACAAGGGCTATCGGGACCACCCTTTCTAGTGCGCACGTGCGGCTTTAACATAGTCGTCGACTATGTACCTACATGACATTACGCGGGTGTCACATACTATCCTCTGGACCATTCGTTTGCTTGCTCTTGCTGTCGCCATTATTACCTTCGAACCTGTCGTGACTAGCACTGGCATCCAGTTCGGTCAAATCATCATCACTTTCATTCTTGGATGGAAGTTCCTCCTTTGGTGGCAACGATGACATTGATGCTTGTTCATCCTTTCCATCCTCACTAATGATATCCAAACTACCACTGGTACTCTTGATACCAATCCGACTGGACCATCTATTCGTACCGGTAGAACCCGTCGACAATCGTGAGGAAGACAATCGTTCTCCAGCAAAGTTGATACGGGCACTCCATGATGATGATGCTTGCTTCTTGTTTTTCTTTTTCGTGGAGGAACTTTTTGTTTTGTGGCTAGCACTCGAGCTGGGCCGACTTTGTGTCGTTCGTGAGGTCCTAGCATCCGATGCTCCCGTGACCACTTGTTGTACCACCCACCAAAATGGTTCATCCGGATACTTGATTCGGGCTGCTTGTAGTTTGGGTCGAAAGAAGATAATGGCATTGGAGAAACCAAGAGCCGGTGCAAACAATGCTTGCAAAACAAGCAACGGAAATAAATAGCTTTCGGATCCCCTCTTGTATTCAAAATCTTGGCTGTCCAGATAGTTAATGGCAAGTGTCCACAAGAAAGAGAGCAAGTAGGCTCCCACATACAAGAAACCCTGTTTCCCCACTTCCTGAACCCGTTTCCATTGCTTGTCCGATGAACTCAAAACGCTTTTTCGTTCGTCCGCTTTACTAGTTCGGAACGACGATGGTGGTGTTGGTGGAATGGAACTGCAATCAGTATCATCGGATGCAAGAGGAGCAGCAGAAGGCTGACCATTCTCAAGTTGCTGCTCGCTGCTAGTAGCACAGTCTCTGCTACTATTATTGTTGTTGGTTGGGTCAACGATGGAAGAGAATCCTTGTACTTGAAAGGTTGCCAATCTCTTTTCATTTGCCATGGCTTTCATTTGCCCCTCCTTGACAGTTCTTCGGACATGAAGATACAACATTGTGTTGCTGACACTGATCCCGACCAGCGTGAGGATGGAAGGCAATCCACCAAATAACCAGGCCCACTTTGCTTCTGGACAATCTTCGGAACAGCCCTCAGGAGGGGCCGATATCCAACAACCCGGTGACAAAATGCTTGGTCGAAAGATTCCCAACAAAACTCCCGCGATGGCAGTGGAAAGGCAAAAGCCCAGGATCGTTGCATGGATCCATCGCTCAAACCTTTTAAAGGATCTTTCTTTCACTCCAAATCTTACAATAAACAAAAAGTAGACTGCCAAGAATAAGGAATACAAATGAGACGTCACCCCGAACTGTGAAAAACTTCCTAGCATGACACAGGATGGCTTGTTTCCGATACTCCAAACCCAGGCATCTGGAGCATCCTTGTCAGCAAGAAAGGGCTGCAGCAGCCAACCAACAGTGGAAATAATGTCACTGATTGACAACGCCAGCAATATTCTTCGGTAGGGTGTCTTTTTGCGGATCGTTCGTACATTGATGATTATGAGGGAGGAACCAATCAATGACAAAAGGGAAGGAGGAATCTGCAAAGAGGATATGATGACTTGTTGCGTCATGGATGGCATGTAGACATATTCATCGTTGTTGGTGCTTATTATTGTAGCAGTAGTGTTGTTCATTTCTACTACTGAAGCTTATTGGATGACAATACATAAGCTGAGAGCGATGTATTTTCCGTGAAAGGTGATGATAATGACGTTGTGATACCGATAAGAACCAAAAAACGGGATAGCCAGACTTTCGGCACGACATAACATACAAAATCTCAATTAAGACCCACGTCTTCAAATGTGTCTTTTCTAGAAACAGGGCATAATTGCTAGTCGTTTTTCTTGTTCGGACCGGCTCACATTTTGCGGTTCGTTATTTGCTGTTGCAAGACTCACATTCTGCTTCGATTATCCTGCGTGGTGCCGTACTTTTTTTCAGGCAAAGCATTCAAAACTATTAAAATAATATGTGTACTACACAAAAATTTCCTGACATTGGACAACTTCCCTTCGGTGCTCTTGCGCACTATTCTCCAAGCTCTTCATCAGATTTAGAAGAACTAGTACTAGATGATTCGTGGTTCTGGTTCTTGTGGGTTTCAGTGATATGTTCCTGATGTTCCAACTCCTCAGTGTCGGCTGTATCCATATCTGCTTCAATCATATCGTCAATAGAGAGGCTCTCTGACCTATTCAGAATAGGGCTCATGCTGATGGAAACTGGTACTTGTTGTTGTGGGGGCACTTTAGATGCTTGCCCCCTGGTAAGGGAGTTCTTGGTCTTGTTTGGCATGTCGCCCCGCTGTCGACTGCTAGTACTCAATCGCCTGCCTTGTATGGTGCTCGCCATTGAAATACTCGAAAAACGTTCGACCTTTTCAGCTTCTCCAGTGATAACTTGCTGGAGGACCCACCACCACGGCTCACAGTCATATTTCCTTCGAGCCTGTCTGATTTTTGGAAGGAAAAATATTAGGGCCAGACTAAAGCCCAGCGAACCGCCGAAGATCGCTTCTAGAACCACCAATGGAAACGTTACATCTTCAGATCCTTGTCGGTGCTCAAAATCTAGAACGATCAGACAGCAGTGCAATGCAAAGCTCCATGAAAACGCAAGAAGGTAGGCACCAACATAAAGAAAGGCTTGGCGTCCCACCTTTCGAACTCTCTTCCACTGCTTGTTGGAAGACCTCAAGACACTCCTTTTGCCATCACCGCCGCTCAAGACACTGATATCACTAAATGAGGCATTGGAATGAGTATACTTCTTGCGCGCATCGACTGCTTCTTCCCGCGTCCCGACATTGCATTCGTCCACTTGCTGCTGCTGTGTATCGCTGAAAGTCCGTGAAGTGGATTCTGGTGGTAGAGGTGCTGGTGACGACGACATCAACGACGCTTGAAAGTCTGTCAACTTCATTTCGCTGGTCATGGACTTCTTCTGTCCTTCAATCACAGTTGTTCGTACATGAACGTACACCATCAAGTTGCTGCCAAAAATGACCAAAAGACTCGCCAAGGATGGGATGGCACCAAACACAAGCGCAAATGTCTTTTCTCGACACCAGCGTCCGTTGCATCCCTCGTCTTGAGGGTCGTGGTTCACCCAACAACCAGGGGATATTACATTGGGGCGAAATAATCCAAGAGCAATACCTCCCATGGCTGTGGACACGGCTATTAGGACGATGGATGCATGTATCCACCGTTCGTATTTAGCTTCAAAGTCCCGCTGCTTGACTCCAAACTTGACAGTCAAGAGAAAGTACAGCGACAAGAATGCCAAATACAAGGGTTGTGAAATGACGCTAAATTGCGAGATTGCACCCAACATGACACACGAGGCATCGTTCCCGACTGCATAGACCCATGGGTCTGGCACATCTGTTCTTGGCACTAAGAATGGTTGGAGCATCCATCCTAGTGTCGAAATTATGCTGGATACACTCAACGCAAGCATGATTCTTCCATGTGGCGAGTTTTTGCTGCTGTTGCTGCTGTTCTTTCGAATGATGTTGTACACAATCAGTGACGAGCCAATCAATGACAACATGGAAACAGGTATCTGGATCGACGATATCACACGTTGTTGGGTGGTGGTTGGCATGTACGAGTAGGCGGCGGCGGTTGCGCCATCATTGTTGTTGTTTGTAGTATCGAGAGCACTGCTGCTCATCGTATCGAGAGAGTAGTAGTATTAAGGAATGATGTGCGAGTTACCGGAGATGTATGTTGGAACGCAGAATTGGACGGTTCAGCAAAAGTCGAAATTATTGTTGCAAAACGGATATGATGAGATCGCTAATATAAATGCATCTATATTTATGATGGAACTTGTGGGACCGGTTGTTCTCAATACCGCCGGATGACTTATTTCGTATCTTTCTAAAAAGCAGACATATTTCTTTTTTAGAGCAGACTTCTGTCCCAAGCGGCCACCAACAAGTCGAGTTCTGGAAACTCTGGCTATATTTAATTTCATTATTATTTGCACTTTACACTTGAAAATGTCGAACGACAATAGCATCAACGAAATACGATGAAAGAAATCAGCCAAAAGGCTAAGATTATTGTCTGCGCGTCCACAAAAAAGGGCTATATATAAGACGAAGTGTGGCATACGGTCGGAGAATTAGGGTCTTCGTTGCTATACAAACATATAATATGCGTAAGCAAAGTTTCCTGAGTCACCTTTCCTGTGCTGTGTCACATGACGATGATACTAGTAGTAAGAACAACCAACATACAGCCGCCATTCCCTTGAACCAAGGGCAGAGGACACCGGTTCCCCCGACAAATCAAGACATTACAAGACTGGAAAGAGGCTTTCTTTCCTTCTTCGACAGCGCCAATGATCATGATGTTTCAGCTCCACGTTTAGCTGCTGTCTCCAAGTCTGCTTCTTTTTCTTTACCTTCTTCAAAAGCAATAAAGGGTGACTCAAGGATAGGTTCGTGGCTATACATCATGATTTTCCAACTCCGTGTCGGCTGTCTCCAAGTCTGCTTCTTCTTCATCATCGTCGTCAAAAGATATTCTAATAGATTCAAGGATCGATTCGTGGTTGTTGACTTCTTCAATACCATTGTCATGATGTTCCAACTCCATCTTGGCTGTGAGCAGGTCTGCATCTTCGTAATCTTCTTCAATCCTCATATCGTCATTTGAAATGCTTTCAGTTTTTTGCTTAGGACTCGTGCCGATGGCACCCGGCACTTGTGGTTCGGGTGATTTCGATTGCCAAGTTCCGGGCGAGTACTTGGTCATCATTGCCATGATGGGTGTGTCGCCACGACGACCCCGATGCCGAATGAAACTTCTTCGCCCGGCGCTGCTGGCCATTGAGATACTCGAAAAACGCTCTACCTTTTCAGCTTCTCCTGTGATAACTTGCTGCAGGACCCACCACAACGGCTCACAGTCGTACTTGAGTCGAGCCTGTCTCAACTTTGGATTGAAAAAGATTACGGCCAGACAGACACCCAACGAACCGCCGCAAATCGCTTGTAGAACCATCAATGGAAACATGGCGTGGCGGATTCCCTGATGCTTATCAAAATCTAGAATGATCAAAGTGTGAAGAAGGAAGCTCCATGAAAACGCAGTAAGGTATGCGCCGACATAAAGAAAGGCTTGGCGCCCCACCTGTCGAACACGCTTCCATTGCTTGTTGGAAGACCTTAAGACACTCCCACCACCACTCATGACACTTTTACCACCAAATGAAGCACTGGAAACAGCATACTTCTTGCTGGCATCCACTGCTTCTTGGCGGATCCCAACCGCCTCACATGCGCCTTCTTGGTGCTGCGAATCGCTGAAAGTCCGCGACGTGGACTCTTGTTGAGGTGACGACGATATGAAAGAGGTTTGAAAGCTTCTTAGTTTCCTTTCGATAATGATGGACTTCTTTTGTCCTTCCATCACAGTTGTTCGTACATGAATGTACAGCATCAAATTGCTGACAAAAATAACGAAAAGACTCGCCAAGGCTGGGACGGCACCGAACGCAAAAGCAAATGTCCTTTCTCGACACCAGCGTCCGTTGCATCGCTCGTCTTGAGGCTCGTGGTTCACCCAACAACCAGGGGATACCACATTCGGACGGAATAATCCAAGAGCAATTCCTCCTATGACTGTGGACACGACTAAGCTGACAATGGATACATGAAACCACGTTTCATAGTTGACTTCAAATTCTCTTTGCTTGACTCCAAACTTGACAGTCGCGAGAAAGTACACCGACAAGAGCCCCAAATACAAGGGTTGTGACATAATGCTGAATTGCGATATAGCACCCAACATGACACACGAAGCATCATTCCCGACTGCATAGACCCATGGGTCTGGCACATCTGTTGGCACCAAGAATGGTTGGAGCATCCACCCTAGTGTCGAAATTATGTTGGATACACTCAACGCAAGCATGATTCTTCGATGTGGCGAATTTTTGCTGCTCCTTCGAGTGAGGTTGTACACAATCAGTGAACATCCAATCAACGACAAGATGGAAAGAGGGAGCTGGATCGATGATATGACACGTTGTTGGGCGGTGGATGGCATGTACGTGGTGTCGGCGGTGGATGCGTCACCAGTGTTGTTGTTTGTCTCGAGAGCACTGCTGTTCATCGTATTGAAGTAGAAATAATAACAGCAATTGCTGTGATGGAATAGGCCGGTCTGAACAAAAGCGAATTGAAGTTGTGGCTTGAAAACGAATAAAAGAGATCGCTCGGTCATTTTCGTACCGGGTTTTTTCCAATTTATTTATGATATGGCGAAGCGTTCTCAGTATTTGAATAGCTCCTGCTCCCTCCACTTTGTTCATTCGACGATGGCGGACCGACAGTCCCTATACTCGTACTCGTTTACTATAGTGATGGAACCACCGGCACTCTACCCGGTGATTCACTCTACCGGTACTGAATTTGATCAGCTTCCTCCGGCACCAAATGGCGAATCCTCGTTGTACCAGGTATCAAATGACATTCTTGGAATGTATCATTGGTGAAAATAAAAATACCTACAGTGCAGTATTTTAATTAATTGGCACCATCACCGCGCTGCGCTGCGCGGCTGCACCCTGAATGAGGGATCTTGATTCATTCGACACGAATGGGAGATGATTATTTTTTATACCGCATATTACACAGATATTGTACCGCGGTATCCATTCAATTCTTCAATATGATATAAAGTGAGATAATGTCAACCCAAACGTTTTTGCTGGCATCCTTCCTCCTTGCCTTCGTGCTTTTCGACGATCTTCCAATTACCCTTGCTCTCTCCTCATCATCATTTCAAGCACAAACGAAATACAATGACGTCAGTCAGTTCAAAAATAAGATTATTGCCTGTGCTTCCACAAAAGAGTTGACACTAGCTGTAGAATTTTGTGTCAAGCCACATTACAGGGTCGCAGAATTAGGGTCTCAGCTTCGTGAAGTTTCTACACAAATATGTGAAAGTTGTGCCTCTGCTACGCTGGTGGATGTTCAGCGCAAGTTTCCCAAGACACCTCCTGCAGTGTCAGACGACGGTGCTACTATCAGTAAGCAAAAACAACGCACAGCTGCCATGCGCTTGCAAAGTGGTAAAGAGGATATATTTTTCCCTGAAATTTCCACCTTTCGAGAAATCAAGAAATTACAAGATTGGAGAGAGGCTTTCTTTCCTTCTCTGTCAGAGCCATCGTCTTATGATGTTTTGGTCTTGGATGTCAATGCCATTGTGGGGAACGATCTCGAGTGGACATCACTGAGTTTGATCCAAGAGTTTCAAAATCAACAATCCAACAAAGACTTGATCATTTTGGTAAAGTCGTTGGGTCTAAGTCAATTCGCATCTCGCTTAGTTTATGGAAAGCGATACACCAAAGACTACAATGCGATCCCACCACCTCATATCCTGGCAACGGTTGGTGTGCAAGAGTACCGAGACACCATTCCACATGTCGTCATCAAACCAGATTCAGATGCAATTTTAGAAGTCGGGTGTCATTTCGGAACCACCACAGCCCTGTTAGAACAAGCTGGAAAATACTGTATTGGTGTCGACGTTGGGTCCAAAATTATCAAGCAGGCCAAGAACAAGTATCCAGACGTGTTTTTTGCCGTTGGGGATGCCTGGAAGACTGCCTCCTTGCTTCGGATCCAACAAGAGTATTACAAACAAGAAAAACAAAGTCACATCAATTACAACAATGATGACGGTCCAGCAGCAGCAGCAGCAGCAGCAGCAGCAACGGAAAATGGAACAAGGGTAGGTTTCGATGTTGTCTTTGTCGATGTCGGAGGCTTGTCTGGGAGCGATGGATTGCTGGAAGCCATTCTACTGGTGACCTCTATTCAAAATGCACTGGAGCCCCGATGCATTGTGATCAAGAGTCTTTGTATGCAACGGCTGTCCACCACGTTGGTCTCATTTTGGGAATTGCGAAAGCGAATGAAGCAGACAGCAGAGTAATAGTAAGAGGCTATGTTTGTTCCGAATAGTCACAGACAGGAAAAATTTCACTAAATGGGCTAGTGATTCGGACCCGCATGGTTTTCTTTGAGTATAGCAGAAGGTTCTCTGATTGAAACATGATGATTGCGTGGATGCATGGATGCAGCAAATTAATTTCAAGACTACGTTCCCGGGATTTCTGAAATCAGGAAATTAGATGCTGATAAAGTAAGGGAGAACAATTAAACTCGATGGTGTGTTGATTCGATAATCACATTTAAAGTAAGGCTATTATATAGACAGCATAAGACTTGTTGACATTTGTGATGATGCAGATTATAGGCGGCGACACGGCCTGTTGGCTGCGCCCTTGACCTGCTGAAATCTAATTTGAAATTAGGTTTGAAGGAATGTAGACTCTATTCTCTGGAATATTCTCCCGGAAAGTCTTGTATCCACGGTACTTGTACTTTTCTTCATCCGTCAAAGTATCGTCACGCAGGACTGAATCCCGGAACCAACCAGAACTTGACATGTGCTTCTCATAGGGAAAGTCATCGACAGTTGGGTCAATGCCAGCATTCACAAGTGCGACGAGGAGAGATGGATCGTCTGGGATACCTTCGAGTGATCGCTTCTTTCCAGACGAGTCGATGCAGGTGAGGGAACTCCCATTCCAACTGAATTGAACACTCTTGATCTTCTTGGATTGCACCAAGTCCTTGAAAGCATCATAGGTGAATTCTTCTTCTTCTTTCTTATTGAATATATTATCCAACCAAGCAGCATTCGCAGGCGCCGATTGGGTCACCAATGTTGTAGAAAGAAGTGAAGCCGTCGACGTCATGAAGAACCGTCTACTGGAACTGCCCATGGTATTAGCTTTAGCCGAATTCTGAGGCGAAACGTGTAACGCATTGCTTCCTCCAACTGTGAGACTCATAGCTATTGTAAAGGCTTCAATGAGCGATGTTGGCTTCTTCATGTTGATCTAATAAATTGACATGCAGATTCGATAGGGTAGGCATTTGTATCACGTGAACGATCTCGTCCAATAACTTGGAATTATTCACATGATGGACCACATCATCATCACTATATAATTTCGATTCCACGTCAATAAGAATTTTATTTCAACGAACGTTCGAACGATAACTGCATGAGAACATGAATTCGACACGTTCGATTAAAAAATCATGCGATACTCAATAAAAGAGATCATCCACCTGCACGCATATATATGTATTGAATTTATATATGCATATAATCGCAGCAGCATACTGTAGTATATTATCGCAAGAATTTGAATGCAAATGCAATATTGAATCATTGATTCTTTTTTTCTTTATTATGTTATATATGAATATACGTATCTTTCAGCTTAGAATGCCCCAACCATGTCGAGGTCCTGGGTGGCCAAGATGTCATAAACGCAGTCCTTGCGATCGAGCGGATTCTTCAATGCAGCACAGGCTGCCTCGGCTTGATCTACAGTAACGGATTGCTCATCAAGGCGACGACGACGTTCTCCTTGGGGATCTTCAGGGATCACACAAGCCTTGGGGAACTGAGGGTCTTCAGCACGGTGGAACAACATGTTTTCATCGGGACGGACTTGCCATTGGGCTCCAAGGGCGTAGAAGTCATCCATTTCGGTTCCATCTCTTCCGAGAAGCTTTCCAGTTTTCTTATCACCCAACATACCGACGGCATTACCAAAGGATGCTTCCGAAGATTTGATAAAGTCGACCTTGACGAACTCTCTGAAGGTGGAGATTTCGATCTTCTCGCCGGGGAACTTGGAACTCAAATCAATCACAAAGCTGCGCTTTCTCTGACTTCTTGCGGAAACAGTTACTGGGAAACCTCCAAGAGTCTTGATGGGACCTTGATATTCAAGATTCATCCAGTATTCGGTCACACCAACCTCGGGGTCGGCAGAGCCTTGGACTTCCAAAATATCATCACCGATGCGAATGGCAGCACTCTTGATATAACTCCAGAATCGAACAAGCTTGGTACGAATCTCAACCTCGATTCCAAGACCATCAGCAAAGTCGGGGTCCTTGGCGAGCATGAGATCACATTGTCCATGGTATTCGAAATGATCGTTGTTCCATGCGCGGACTGCAGATGAAAAGAGACAATAATGTGAGCGCATCATTTGGATTGTGGATTGTGCACGAATAAATGGTTTCCGACTTACAATGTGGATCACCGAGACTTCCAGAGGGTGTGTCATTTTCTTCGGCTGGAGTATCATTGTCTTCTGGGATACCTTCAGTATCAGTGGGGCTGGTGTTGCTATTATCAGAGGTTCCAACGTCAGTGTCATCTTCTGGAGTGTCGTCCGGGGTGTCGTCAATATCAGGAAGATCTGGAGTGTCCTCTGGAGTTTCCTCTAGAGTTTCCTCTGGAGTATCCGGAATGTCAGCAGTTTGAGTATTCTGAACAATCTCGACATATTCATCGCATGCTCCTTCTCCAAGAAACACGCATTCGATAACACAGCCCTCATCCAAGGTATTATCAGTCGTACACTGCTCGATGACCTCTGGGCTTGCTTCTTCGATGATCTCATCAACATCGACATCATAGCTGTACAGAAACCAAGCGATTAGCAACAAGTTTCAACCAAAAACAGGTGACCAACCAATACAATCAAACCAGTTCACTTACTTGTCATCACCCTTGATTCCAGTACACAAGTCAAAGTCACCATGGCTCATGTCTGGTTCATAAGTGAAGTGCGATGCATCACGACCCAAACACCAAGTCAACGAGTAGTCGTATGCTTCGCGACCACGACGCTTGCGACTACTGCGAGGAATATCAACTGGGGTTCCGTCAGGTTCGTGCCAATCATTCGACCATTCACCATCTGGCTGTCCAAGAATACCAACCAAGCTACCATCACACGGACAGTCGGCCAAGAAGTAGGTCACCGAGAAGTGACACTCATCCCTCCACGATCGCACACTCATATCCATGCGCATTTGAAGATCCAAATACTCAACAACAATGCGATTGCCCTTCACTTGAACAGTGGCATCAGCCAAACCGGTTCCGGTGGTAATATCTCTTGCTTCTCCATCCACAAACAATTGCACTGGACACTCGTTGTTGCTTACAGTGAAGCCAGTTGCTAGCTCACTTCCTTCATCCTCGCCAAGAGAGACTTGGATAGTAGGTTGTCCAGTTTTGTGAACCAAGACACCGCTTGTCACGGCCGGTCCTTTCGGATGGTTCTTGACAGCGACAGTTCTTGCTTGGATAGTGAAGTCATTCTCTGGATCGGTTGACTTCAGGAAAGTTAGCTCACCCTTGACGTGGACATCGTATGAAACCTATCGAAACCAAAAGGAGTTATTTAGAATCAACGTCACACACAAAAAAACATAGACAAACCACAGGAGCGTCGCGAGGCACTTACTCCATCAAAAGTGATAATGTGACTAAAATATAAACAGGGAAATATAGCAAAAGTCAGAAAACGAAGGCATGATGTAGGCATCCGAAAAAGTGGATAGGATGACTCACGGATCTCCCCAACCAACGGCTCTGCAAACAGGACAATCTCCATCAGCAGGCGGTGTATCAGGAACTGCATAACAAGAAAAATCAATTAGTGACCAAAGTTCCTGAGAATAGACACGTGCTGTAAAGATAGTTTGACATACCCTCCAAGACAATATCAGAAATGATGCTGCTGGCTTCTGTTTTCAGAAGCTTGATTTCTTCCGGTTCTTCTTCATCAGCACCGGGTGTTTCAAGCGATTGATCGGCGGCACCTTCACCCAAGTTCACCGCTTCCAACAAGCATGCTGTATTCCCATCCCCACATTTTTCGAGCTGCTCCGGAGTGGCTTCTTCGAGAGATCTCTCCAACTCGGGGTTGTAATCGACGCCGCAGTGCTCGTAGTAAGTAAAGTTGTAGCCAGGCTGATAAGTAAAAAGACTCTCGTTCTCCGTGTAGATACACCAGTTCTGGGTGACGTATTCATACGCTGGTCCGAAGAAAAATGATGAGAGTCCACCAGAAGGAAGATCAACAACAGTACCGTCTCGTTTCATCCAGTCGTTAGTGGCGTCGTCATCTGGAGATCCAAGAAGACCAATGATGCTCTCCTCGGGGCGACAGTCGTTCAATAAGGCGTAGGTAACAGTGAAGTGGCATAGGTCCATGAACTGCAAAACCTTCAAGTTGAGCTGAAGGTCGGGGTACTCAATATGGATCCTTCCGGTGTTCATATGAACTTCGACCTTCACATCGTTCGAATGGTATCCAGCGAAAAGATCCTCTTGCTTGACTTGATCGATGTACAGTTCAACGGGACAGTTAAACAAAGTAAGGGGAGGATTCTCTCCAGATGTCATGGATACCTGAACAAGCGGATATTCAGTGCCATCAGCCATTGGGTTTTCGCGGATGGCCACACCAGTTGTTGCTGCAAATCGAATGAAAGAAAAATTTAGAAGTGTATCACAAGATGGCTTCGCAACAAAACAAAGTCATACCTGCAGGGTCGGCTCCGTGCCCAACGACCTTTTCCAAACGGGCCTGCACCATGAGATCAGAATCCTGCGACATCATCATGATAACTTCGCCAATTGCATGCGCATCATATTTCAATCCGTCAAATGTAATCATGCTATAATTGAAGGGGACAAACATTAGAAGTGAAAACTCGGAAACGACGATATAGAAAAGTTGCAATCAGGTTGGTAGTATGATACGTACTGTGGATCACCCCAACCAGTCGCAACACATGCCTTTGGTGGTGGCTTGCACTCATTGTCAGTAGCAAAGTTTCCTTCGACCTCAAAAACGAAATCTTGTGATCTGCGAGAGGTCGAAGTCCACTGAGATGGAGTGAAACTGTGCGGGCCACAGTCTCGTGGAAATCCAACGCCGCTGTCATCGTAGTTGCAGTAGGTCCACTTGCTGCGACCCTTTCGAGCATCTTCGTATGTCGAATACAACTCAAAGTCGATGTTCAATTCGTTCGAAGGCTCTTTCATCCAGTTGTCCAAGAACAAGTCCAAGAAATTCTTAGCATCTGAAGTTTCGAATTCTGACTGGTCGGGAATGGGAGTAATTCTTCTGTAGTAGATCTCGCGATGAGTTGGGTTTGTGCATGATGGACACAGACGGCGAACGATTCCGTTTGTCGCTTCCATTTGTGTGCGGAATTCCTCATCGCTCAAACACTGGTAAGGGATACCTGCACTCTTTCGGGCCACTCCAGTCCACCCTTCCGAATCTGCCAAGGCCGCCAATTCAGGTTCTGGTGGGACGCTTCCTTCAACAGAGAACGCGAATAATCTTCCAGTATTGCGTTCAAACGAGGTCCATTGGGAGGCAACAAATCCATTTGGACCACAATCACGTGGGAAACCGACTCCAGAATTATCGTAGTTGCAAAAGTTCCAAGCATTGATTCCTGCAAGAGCATCCTCGTAGGTAGAGAATAGGGCAAAATCAGTGTCAAGAACGTTCTTGGGATAGCTGTACCAGTTGTTGATCATCATATCCATGAAACTGCTAGCGGCAGACGCGGAATTCTTGTACTCATCAACTGTTGGGAAACTTGTCAACCGTCTGTAGTAGATCTCTTTGTGAGATTCGGCACAGCTGGGGCAGAGTCGCCGAATGATGCCGTTTGTGCTGTCGACAACATGCTTCATGACATGGGCTTCGCTCGCGTAATACTTAGTCTTAGTAGTATGAGTTGCTTCGGCAACGACAGTCCATTCTTCAATAGCAGACAAAGATGCAGCTTGAATCACTGGTTCCAAGTTACCTTCCACTTCAAAGCTGAAATCCCTGGTCCAATGCTTGGACATCGAGATCCATCCGTTTCCAAGCTTTCCTTGTGGCCCACAGTCGCGTGGGAAACCAACAGTAGCGTCGTTATAATTACAGTAGGCCCACTTATTCTCACCAGTACGCGCATCCAAATATGTTGAGTAGAGCTCAAAATCCACGTTGAGCTCATTCTTTGGCTGATCGAACCAATTGTTCAAGAAAAGATCCAAAAAGTCTTCTGGAGTCGTTCCGTCGAATTCACTTGGCTCCGGAAGTGGGGTGATTCGCTTGTAGTAGATTTCCTTGTGGAGAGGGTCGCTGCAACCAGGACAGAAGCGACGAATAATGCCATTCGTAGTCGCCAAGTGTTGTCGAAGCATGGCATCATCGACCTCAACATTCTTGACATTAGCAGCACTGCTAGCGATGACATCCCATTCATTGTATGCAGGCAAAGGGATGACTCCGGCAGCGTACAACGTGTAGTCCTTTCCAGTTTGGCTCTTGGAGTTCCATTGGTCAGCTTCGGATCCAGTTGGCCCACAATCACCAGGAAATCCAACATGCTCATTATCATAGTTGCAATAAGTCCAGGCGTTGACATCAAGGAAAGCGTCATCGTACGAACTGTACAACTTGAAATCAATATCGAGTTTGTTGCTTGGGGTGCTGAACCAATTTTCGGTGAAGAGGTCCAAGAAATTGTCAGGAGTCGCTCCATCAAAGTCGCTTTGTGCGGGAATAGGAGTGATTCGCTTGTAATAAATGTCTTTGTGAGTATCTGCACAAGATGGGCACGATCGGTGGATGATGGCACCTTCTTGTTCGACATGCGCAGCCAAAGATTCGGCAGTAACATCTTCGTTTTGCTCAAAGGTGCCACTGGTGACACTGGCAACCTCAGTCCAGACAGTATCAAGCTCGTGGAAAAGGACCGTTCCTTCAACTTCGAAGACAAAGTCCTTACCCCACGTGCGGGTCGTGGTCCATTGATTAGGGGCAAATCCAGTGGGTCCACAGTCGCGAGGGAATCCAACTTGCGAACCTGAGGCAAGTATAAAGAGCAAGATGACGATAATCAATTAGATTCAAATTTTCATACTATCATGCAAATGCGTCAGCAAGAATCTCCAATACTTACTATCGTAATTGCAGTAGCTCCAAGCACTGTTATCCAAGACAGCATCTTCGTAGGTACTGTATAACTTAAAATCCACATTGATCTCGTTGTTCGGAGAGCTCGTCCAAGCGTTGGCAAATAAGTCTACAAAGTCGAAGACTTTGGGAGCACTGGCGAAGTCATCTTGATTTGGAACAGGAGTGATCCGCTTGTAATAAATCTCCTTGTGATCCTTCGACTGGCAAGTTGGACAGATACGGCGGATGATGGCACCATTCTCATTGACATGGGCAGTCAATCGTGCAGCTGAAACAGAGTTCGAGATGGTTGTGCCGTCCTTTGAAACAAAGGTGGTCCACTCAGCAGGCTCATCGACAAGATTTGAAACCTCTCCGGTCACTCTGAAAGTGTACTTCTTAGACCAGTTCTCGTCGTTGATCCATTGGCCACCCTTATTTCCAGTTGGTCCACAATCACGAGGGAATCCAACACCGGCCGAGTTGTAGTTGCAAAACGACCACCCCTTGTTGTCCAATGCAGCATCCTCATATGTACTGTACAACTTGAAGTCAACATTGAGTTTGTTGCTGGGAGTGTCCACCCAGTTGTCAGTGAACAAGTCAACAAAGTTCTTTGCCTTTCCAGAGTCGGCATCAAAAGTAGCTGGATCTGGAACAGGTGTGAGGCGCTTGTAGTAGATGTCCTTGTGAGAATCAGCACAATCTGGACAGTTACGGTGGATGATGGCATCAGCGTTGGCATTCATGTGAGCAGTCAAGCTAGCACCAGAAACATTCGAAGAGTAGGTTGCATCCTTCGAAGCAAAGGTTGTCCAAACTGTGGGCTCTTCCACGAGAACAGGAACTTCTCCAGTGACTTCAAAGGTCCAGGTTCCTGAGTGGATAGAGATCCATTGACCAGGAGTAAATCCAGTTGGTCCACAATCGCGCGGGAAACCGACCCAATCATCTAAAAAATATTAGTGCGCGCATGTTAGACTTGGTCTTCAGAAAGTTAAAAGACAGAACAGGAAAAAGTCACTTACCATCGTAGTTGCAGTAGGTCCAGGCATTCGCATCTTCGACAGCATCTTCGTAGCTGCTGTACAACTTAAAATCAGTGTTGATAGCGTTGCTGGGAGTACTCATCCAGTTTTTGACAAAGATATCAACAAAATCAGTGGCGTCTCCACTATCCGCATCAAAGGCAGCTTGATCCGGGACAGGAGTCACACGCTTGTAGTAAATATCCTTGTGGGAGTCTTTGGAACAACTGGGACAGTGACGATGGATAATCGCATCAGGGTTGGCGTTCATATGAGCAGTCAAACGGGCAGGCGAAACGTCGTTGCTGAAAACGCCATTGACCGTCCTTTCCGCAAAAGGAGTCCAGGTAGGAGGGAGTGCTGGTGTTCCACAGGCATCACAAGAGCCTCCATTAGAAGATGGAATAGTGAAAGCCCAAGTACGCTCCTTCGGCGCTTGTGCCTTCTTATACGTAGCTCCACAATTGTACTCATCGTTCCAGCATCTAACATCACTGGTACACCCCGTGTCTGCTCCGTTAAGAGCGAAGGGCAAGGTGAAAGTCTTGTCTTCCGAAGGGTTATTTTTTTCATTTCCGTCCTTGAGAATCCAGTAGAGAGTCTGGCCTGGCTTTCCCTCTTGGCACATTGTGATATCACTCTTTTCTTCGCATTTTCCAAGAAAGATTTGATCTCCAGCGCCAGAGCCTTCTCCATACTTCTTTCCACTCTGACAAGACCCGCCGTCTTCGACACCTCCCAAAAGAGGAATAGTCTTATCGGCATCCTTCCATGCGGGACAACCGTTGCTGTCACTCTGCATACACATGTGGCTGAAAGTGTCATCCTTGGCACAGCCAGGGAAACTATTCTTCACTTGCATACATACTTCAACAGCACATTCTCCGCCCAGACCACAGGAATCGGAGTTCAACTTGTTGACACTGAATTGGATACAACCGCTTTGCTCTTCGCAAGTCGGAGTAGAAGCTGCGTTGGCAATGCTTGGGAAAGCAGCAACAGCGGCCAAACTCAATAGAGTCGAGCTAAACTTCATATCTCTCTACGTTCGATTACTATAGTGTTGCTGGTAAAGAAGGTCGAGAGACAATAGCTTTTGTTGATAGTTGATTTGCGAGTCCTTGTTTGAAGAGACAAGGAGTGGCGATTGTCTGTAATTTTGTGATTTATTTACGTTTTTCGTGAATTGGTGAGGTTACCAGTACCAGGTGCCGGAAAAATAAGTTCATGAAAAAGAGTTATACGGTCATAATGGCAGCGACCACCAAATGACCCCGGAATCATTTTTGTTTATGAGACGTGTCAATGCAAGGAATTTTAGCTTCCACACGAGGAGTTCAATCTGCTTCAGAAGAGGTGTGGAAACTTCAAGATATAATTTTATATATGCCACAGCATTCTCGTTGGTCTTGGTTTCGATCACAGTTTCTATGCAGTTTCTGTGCGTCAACAGGGTTCCGGTACTGAAAATGTCAGTTGTGTAGTAATCGTTGTACATGCATCAGCTAGAACAGAAGAAAATGGTGCTTTTTAAAAGTATTTAAAAAAGGCATGCCAGATTTGAAAAGTTCGCAAATAGGCTTAATTGTGACCAGAGTGCTCTGTGGTTACAATTCTCTGGAACGGTCACTATATCCTCCGGTAGTGCACAGGTCGAACCTAGTAGTGCGGATGACCACTGGTCTACCCATCAGTGAATCTTTGCATGGCACATGGCAACCAGAACAAGCGATCTGAGGGCAGAGGACGACCCGAACCATCCCTCGCTCCTGTCGTGGAATTCTGCGGCTTTAGCATGCAAGAAGCTTGTCAATGAAAGTACGAGTAATGTAGATCCCTCTACCCGTAAACCATCTTTGTTGTGGAACTCTGTAGCTTAAGCATGCAAGAAGCTGGGTCATGAAAGTGCCAGCGGGTCATGCAAATCTCTGTGTCCGTGTGGCCTCAACTTGACAAGCATTCAATAGTAACAATCATCACTGACTATCTGTTTTTATTCTACGATTATCAATACTGACAGATCATTGATTTTCACCTTCAAGAAAAGTGAGGGCTATTCTGGGGGAAACTGACAGTGTAGCCGCATGAACATTTCGCGTTTGCAATCAATTTAGTCATATTTCGTTCGATCCATGTTTTCACTTTGGAGTTCTTCACAATAGAAATAACAGTCTCTTGAAAAAGGAGTACAATTGTACCATCCATTTTGGTGAGATCGCAGAAATCACAGCTACTACATTGCAGCTTCCTTTTCGGTATCCTTGGCTGTGTCTGGTGAAGTGACAGGGGTGGTGGCGACGGGTGAACTTGACAATGCTGCAACATTGCTGGAAGTCCCACTCTCTTTGCCACTGTCAGCATTATTGCCGTCCTCATTCGGGACACTGGCAAATGCTGCTGCCGGAGGCGCGTTGGGCGGATGTTCGGGTGTGGCTTCTACTCCTTCATCAATCAGAACGGCCGCAGCCGTGGTGTGTTGGGGTGATGTAGGTGCTGGCTGAAGCCGTTCGTTGACTTGCACAGTTCGCTGGTCGATATTGACCATTCGACTATCAATCTGTCCCTGAAGCAAATCAATATCTGAAACTGCTTCTGTGACACAGCGTTCCAAGGCTTCTGCAATGGGAGCTTGAGGCGCATCAGGACTATTAAGTTGTTGTTGTCTTGCTGTCAGAACCTTGGTCAAATAATCGACTCCAAACTTTTTTTGTCTTTGAACAATCTGAAATTCGAGAGCGGCGATCTGAGATTGTTCCTTGGCTGTGAAACAGCATAATCCAGTAGATTCCCAACAGTTGTGGGACAATCGAGACATCTTTTGCCCAAAGGTTTCCTTTTCTTGGTCTGAATTTCCCGATCTGTGCTGTTCTTGTTGGAGTTGTTCGGATGAAACGGGTTGTGCTGCAGCATTTGTGTTCACCACAGGTGACACGGGTGTTGGGGGATGATTCGGGTTTGAATCGTTGTTGTTGTCGCTGTTATTTCCGGTGGAAGGGCCAGTCTTCATGTTGTGATTTTGATGGATGGCTTCTTATAGTGCTCTTATAATCGTGGATTGAAATACCGGTAGATGGGTATTTGAATGATATCTGTACCTACAGTATGATACTGGTGTACTGGTATGATACCGGCGTACCTACGGTATACAGTATGCTGGAGAGTCGTGCGGTGCCGTGCTGATACCGTTCCACAGTATCTTCTATGAGTTTTTTGAAATCATCATCATCAAGACTGGCTGGCATGTAATATGTCCGGGTCGCGTGCGCCATCCAACGGACACGACTTGACTGCTTTGATCGCAACCTGAACAACTTTCAACTTGAAAATGCATTGTAGGTATAATAATAGTCAGGAGTGTAATTTGTTAGAAGTGGGTATTAATAATTAATAGCTTTTGGATTATCCAACGAGAAAAGTGCTTTCTGGCTTTTTTTCGCAATCCAGGCGAGCAGTGGCCAGTGTCACTTCTCAGGTAGTATCAAAAGGAGAAGCTGTTCAACAGCCAGGCTGCTTTCTAGTAGGTACTGTTGAAATCGTGACAATATCCAAGTATGAAGTTCATTCATGTTGGCTGTACGAAGTCCATTCATGTTGGCTGTATGGCGTACACTCCACAGGTAATAACACCATCCTTTTCCGGATGGTCCGAATCATCTAGAAGTCTCTTCGACTTCTCCGGCATCTTGATCCGAAGCCGAGGTCTGGTCGGTTCCAGCCCCTTCCGACTTGTCGGTTGCCTCACTATCACTATCCATAATGTCTACTTCGTCGTCTTCTTCGTGCACATCTTCCATTTGAAAAGTGACCTTCATTGGCTGGCCATTAATATTTGCTTCTGCTTTGCTCTTTCTCTTGTTGCATTTGGAACGACGCGCATTACTCCTCAGCACTTCGGCTGTACACGTGGGAGTTACGGAATCGCCACAGACGGTACGGCGAAGGACCCAAAGTGTGGACTCTTGTTTATGCTGAGATCGAGTTCGGGCAAAGGCTGGCTTCATATACGCGACGCAGTTGAGAAAACCCAGCAATGGAAACAAGACGGCCTGCAGAACCATCAGAGAAAAATAATGGTACGGAACCTCCATTTCTTCTTTATAACTCAACTTGCTTTTCTGGGCGACAATCATCTGCAGAATAATCGTCGCAAAATTACAAATAACGTAGCTTCCAATGAAAAAGGCACCCTGAAGCTTGACTTGCAACAATTCCCCTTTCTTGAATTTGGCCCGGTTCATGTTCTTATCGACTTTGGCTTTGCGTTCTAGAATAATTTCTTGCGAGACATTTTCTTCGTCCATTCTTGCTGTTTTGGTCAATTCCGCATTCACACTGCTCAATCTAGTATGCTTTTCGATCACAGTGCTGAGGTGTGTGGTTATAATGATTGTGTTCATAACCATGGAACCAATCACAAAGAAATCAATGGATCGGCGAAACACCAAGTCCACAGTATCAAGCATACAATCTTCTCGTTGGCCGGTGTAATCAGTGTGACAAGTTTGAATCGCGCATCCGGGGGATCCCTATTGAATTGAGAAATTGATAGTTGTCAGCACTCGTCATATTGTACGCATGCGTTGACTTGACCATGTATAGGTTATTTGGTCTTACCACTCGTTCACCATAAGCATCGAAGAAAAGGCCCAAGAAGGCTGTAACCAAAGGGTATCCGACGGCAACAATGTGCATCAAAGGCTCAAACTTCAAAGTGATTGCGGTGACATTATGATCAAACCGGAGCCGGAGGAGAAAGAAGTATGAAAGCATGCCATTGTAAACCAGGGCGCTTGTGCCAAGTTGCCCAAAGAAGCCGTTGACAGTACAGCTAGTATCGTTGCCAAACGCCCATACTTGATTAGAAGTTTCACTCGGGCGCATAAAAGCACCAGAAGCCACTGTAAACGAGGAAATAATGTTACAGATACTGAGAGATGTCTGCAATCCTTGATAGGGCGTCCAAGGACGATCTTTACGGGATCGGAGCGCAGTAATAACCACTAAGAGACCACCACAAATGCTCAACAAGGCAGAAGGTATTGGCAAGATTGCAAGGATATTTTCTTGAACATCACTGAGTACATTGTAGCCAATTTCTTGCTCTGAATAATCCAAAGGTTGCATCGTCATTTCCCTCTCGTGATGCGATGGTGGTTTCGGTATTGTAGCTGGTACTATAATGGAAGAAAAATTGTGGTCCTGCTTGAGATTCGAAACTCATGTTTGGTTTTCGATTACACTTCTTGTGCAATCACTATATGGAAAAACAGACTGTGCAGAAAGGACCCGGCTGTGCCTTTAAGTATCTCGAACTCCTGTTAATTCATCGATCGGACAGTCCTGCTTTCAAGAGACATTATTGCGGTTTCTGAAGTGTTTCGCATTTCGACCGCTAATATGTTCATGTGGAGGGACCTTTTGACCACATCGAAATGGTGAAAAGGGAGAGCAAGTTGTGGGTATAGATAAAAGGCATAATATATATTAATACATATAAAAGATAGTAAGCAGTGAGATGGGGTACCTTGTTCAGGTGGAATCCAGCTATTATAAAAGCCACGGTCGTGAAAGCATACATTCTTCCAGAACCAAATGTACCAAAAATACTTGCAATTTAATGTTGTTGTTAGTCATCTGCATGTTGCAAGGCGTCCATGCTGCCCAACCTCCATTAGCCTTTTTGTCCGCAACTCAATGCTGTAGGTACGCGTATCGGTGCGTGACATTATGCCTTCTCTTTTCTCTTGGAGCGAAACAAGTAAGTAGGACTACAGTACCGGCAATCCTAGGGCTTTGTCAGAATCCTATGGCAACCAGCCAGCTGTCGACTTCCTGGAGGACGATCGATATTGCCACGACCCTTCCGAGTATGACACCATCAGTGATCCCATTCCCTGACTCCTCTTGCTCAGACAAGAGCAAGTCAGTGAGTCGCCTTCGTCCACAGCAGGATTTCTCGTGATGATTCTTTCTACCCAAGCCAAGTGCTTGTGGTAGGCCTTCACGATGCGCTGTTCGCATCCACTGCAATGTTGTCTTTTCAAAGACGCCCCACACTGGAAGCCTCACAGCTATGTACACGACCGTAGTTCACCAGCCTCAGGTCCACAGTGTATACTTGACCTTTCGCGGAAGTAGTACTCTATCATCTTATCTCATGTGCAATACCGCGAGCAATAGCTACACGTGGTCGAAAGTTTATCATCTATCTTCCTGACGAATGTTTTGCCAACCAAGTAGGGACAGTCGTGTCATTCTTGCTGATTCCTCGTTCAGAATCATCATCCATTGACTCATCTCACATTGCAGGATTGATTGCTTGATTGCTTGATTGATTGATTCAACTGAAAATGAAAGAACCGGAGACCCTCAATATCAATTGCGTGAAGTGTTCGAAACACTGCGGAATCGAGGAGTCGCTGCATCGCGGCACGCCATGACGAATGCAATGATGCCCAACTATTTTGCAGTGCTCATATCCTCTCATCCATGACAAAATTATAATGCTGTACCGGTACCTATTATACAGGTACAGTACCACATACTTTTCCCTGTGTATACACCTGAACGTGAGCCGATTATTTACAGTAGGATTTTTTAAAAATTGGTGAGCGGATTTTGCGTTACATCACCATACGTACAAGTTCGTGTACTGTGTGCGTAAAACGCTCCATCACAATCAATTACTATTGTACCTGCCGTGTATCAGCACACACGACTAACAAGACAACATTAAAATACCGCGTTAAGGTCGTGGTAACAATCCTTTTACTAAGGTAATGTACGCATCTTCTGTGGGATACGTCATTCTGATCAGAGACTCTTCCAGAGAAAAAGAAAGTAGAGTAGGTCGCGACATCGACTTCAGAGCCGCAGGACAACAGGTGCAGCACGATTTGGTCTTATTCGTCACACAACAGGTCCACGGCTGCATAGTCAAAAGGTCAACACCCCCTTTCCGATTCGATGGATCTCACAACCTCTCGCCTGGCCAGCGACCTGTAACCTATCATGAAGCATCATTGCTTCGCAGCTCTCCTTCATAGGGGTAGAATGCCGTGTATCAGCACACACGACTAACAAGACAACATTAAAATACCGCGTTAAGGTCGTGGTAACAATCCTTTTACTAAGGTAATGTACGCATCTTCTGTGGGATACGTCAGTACCAATATCAGTTTCTTCTGGTCAGCTGCCAATACCGAACGGGATATTTAAAAGTCATCGCGTGTTTTCAAATCAATTATTAGTGGTTCATTTCCGCCTCTTTTTTTTTTGAACGCGGTACTAGAGAGGTTTCAAGTAATACGTTGAGAAAAAGGAGTACCGGTATTGCTATTGTGGTAGATTAAAAAAATGGAACTTCCTTTCACTCAAAACGAATACAGATCACATCTTTCACCTATCATACCTATTGTTCACTTTTTGGATATTCTACTACTAATTATTCTGAAACCAAACGGTGTTCGCTTTCTTAAGTACGCGCTTAAGAGGTAAAAAAGTCCTTTCGGTTCCACAATGAATGAAGGCTCTTTCACGAGCACAAATTTCGCAGAAAAACTGCATTCCGTATATCATCAAAATTATTATACATCCTGCGCTGGTAACTTTTACCACGACGAAATACAACACCTCAAGCTTCAAACCGAACCTGCCTCTCATCGTTTCGATGAGCAAGGCAGATGACCAGGATGCAAAAGGAGCCGCTGTAAATCAAATGAAAAACGAAGTATCACTGCACGAGGAAGACAGTTCCTCAAAGGCGAAGAAGAAGCGTGCCAGTACCGATAATACCGATAATGCCGATAATGCCGATGAGGCCTATGTGGAACGAACACAAATGGACGTCCTATGTGGTCGTGGAATCCAAGTACTGCACCATGTCGGCAACTTGAGGCTCCACCTAGCGGCAAATGAGCTTCGGGAGGAATACTTGAGCAGTAGGAGGGACAGGAAGCGAGAGATTATCAAGGACATTGTGCGACAGCTAAGATCGAACGGTTCACGATTCTTGAGAGCGGCAAAGAAAGACAAATCAAAGTGGATTGAAGCGAGTGATGAGTTTGCGTACCACAAAGTAAGCCATGTTCTCAGGGGACAGAACACTGGCAAAGCAGTGAGAAAAATCAAAAGTGATGAGGAAGCGTCAAATGAAGTTGCAGCATCTTTACATGCGACTGGGGAGCAACGACCGCATCCCAGCCAAAGTCAGGCGTTTTCTTCTGGCGCTGGAGTTGCCCATGCGCAGCTCCCATCACATGATGAAAGGGTGGGAATGGACAAGCCAAATCCCCTAGATTTTGCTGGTCTCCAAGGAGGGAATAGCGGTGGTGGAACGGTTGAAGATTTCCTCAGACAAAATCAGTTGTTGGCTAGACATGGTATGGCCCATTTTCCTCCCGAGGTACAGCTTAATAGTCTCTTGCAACAGCAGCAACTTGAGCAGCTGCAGCAGGAGCAGTTCCTGAGACAACGGCAAGAGCAACAGCAACAGCAACATCAGTTCCAACAACAACTTCAAGAGCAACAGCGACAGCTACTGATGCAACAGCAGCAGCGACAGCTAGGGCAGTTCCCCATCAACAACAACTTCCTCCAGCGACTGTTACTATCACAAGCCAATAGTGCGAGCTCTACAGTACAGCCGGCAGCGTCTACTCAAGATGCTGTGTCCAATGATTCATCAGGGCCGCAACCTACACTGACCAGGCAGCAACAACAACAATCACAGGCACCGCCAAGTTCTTTGGACATTGCTACTTGGATCCGTACGCTAAATTCAAGTCAACCAATACGAGCTGATAAAGACATGACTACTAGAGACAAGAAGGAGGATAATCTGCGTCCTAAGAGATAACTCTACATTGTCTTCAACCCCTGGTTTCGCAGGCATTCTCTAAAATACCAGTAAACGGAGATATCTCTAACGAAGTCTTACCTGTTACACTGTCAATGTCACAGATCTTCCATATTGTATTCGTTGCACCATCATGCAGGCTCAGGAGAACTATATATGCACCACTTCACAGGACCCGATGTTCGCGTGGTTGGCTCATTGAGGAGCCGAAGTATCCTTGACGAATCGCGAATACTTTAGAAAATTTGACTTAGAGAACGTTTTGAGGCTTTTGATCGATTGTTCTCTAAGCAGTTAGAAATCCCTATACATTTCGCAGAATTCTGACATTTAAAGATCTTTCATGGCGTTTCCATTCTCGAGTTGGAAGTTTGTCCAAATGAGCTTCGAGGCGGGTTTGACAAGAATGAAGAATATAATGAAAGCCGCAGTGGCGCATATCTCCCACATCTCGCTTGATCTCATCACCTTATACTGTATCTGCTATGAAACAAAAGACGAAAGCAGAGACAGGGACAAGCCTCGGCGAATCGGAAAACCATGAAGGCATGGTAGGTCTGAAAACCCTGCCACTGGTTGACTCCAAACCCACGTCCGAGGTTTTTGTAGGACGAAATGCAAGTGATGTGCTGTGTGGCCGTGGGGTACAAGTCCTGCATCATGCTGGAAATCTGAACCTGCATTTGGCTGTAAACGAGTTCAGGGCGGAGTACTTGAGAAGCCGACGTGGTCGCAAAAAAGAGATCATTGAAACCATTGTGAAGCGGCTAAAATCCACCGGATCCCGTTTTCTGAAGACTGCTCATAGTGACAAGACAAAATGGGTAGAGGCAGATGAAACTTTCGCGTACCAAAAAGTAAGCCATGTATTGAGGGGAGCCAACACTGGCAAAGCTGTCGAAAAGATCAAGAAGCAGGAAAGTGAGATTACGAAAAATCAGAAAGAGCACAGACAGCAACCAAAGCAAGCTATTGCCTCTCTGTCAACAAATATGAGTCAGTTGTCGCAATTCGCAAGCGCTACCATCATGCCAACTTCACAGCATCGGTTGCCATTAGATTTTTCACTGGTTCAAACTCTACTTGAGAGACAGCTACTCGCTGAGATGACTGGGAATATAGCTCCGCAACCAAACATGGCTAATCTCTTGAGGCATCCTAATCCAATGGTATTTCTGCCACAAGGGAGGAATGACAATGAACAGCTCATGAATATTGCGCAGCCACAGCATCCTTCTGCAACACAACAACTAATGCCACTACAATTTAATGCTACTTTCTATCACGACCAGTTCTCAAGTCTGCGAGCACAGCAGCTGTCTCAGGGCGTTAGTTGCCATTTTTCTGCTCCAAACCAAAGAGAACAAGATCACGATCTGAGGGAGGTGGCTGCGCAAAAGAACGAGGTGGAAGACGGATCAAGGTATCGTAATTAAATACTAAAAAAGGGGCGGTATTAGTCCTAGGTCCTACTGTAGGAATCAAGAAGTATTGAGATTATATCACGAAAAAATTCTTGGTTCATCCTACAGGACACCAATGCAATGTATAGTGATGATGTGGGAGTTTTCCAAGCGCAACAATTTATTCGTTCTTTTCTGCGTGTACCGGTGGTAGGATACCAGGTATTTTATATTGTATACGGTGCCGGTACACTACCGGGTACACTGTAGCGGGTCCTATTTTGACTGCGGGAAATATCGAGCCCAATAGACGAAAAATGATCAATCATCTTTTTTTCCTAATTTGCTTGCGCTTGAAAATTGTCTGTCTTGCTGTCAATGGATGTCGATGGGTGCAGTCGTCTGTCAGTCACTCCAGCACTCGGAAGACTTTGGCGAGTGTTGGTTCGCCCGTCGTTCACTCGGAACTCGCAAGTCACTCTTCTTCGATCATACTAGTCAATTCACCTAGGTCCAAGTCGTGGCTGCGAGTGGATTAATTAGGAGAGGCATTTTGCAATAAATACTGTGTGTACGATTGAATAGTACTTGTCAGGAACAGTCTTACGGGGACGTTAATTTAGTTCGGGTTGAGCGGTTTTTGTCAATCCCGAGACTTTTCATCAAGTGTGATTTTGTCGATCACATCATTTCCCCTTCCGAACACAAACACTTTTGATAACCGACATCCGTCTTAACGATTGAGGTGCCTCCATACCTTGATTATCCAAGCACACACATTTAAGACAGCATGAGAATAATAGAATATATCAACTTCTACTTGGGGGTCTTGCTTTTGGCGACAACTGTCATCCTGCAAGCTGCCTCAGAAACAACCATTCAACAAGAAGAACGGCAATTGGCAATTGGTGATTTTGCAGACTTTAACAGAATCCTGGACGGTGCTGTACTTCGGATACCTGACACTGCACTACGAAGCGATGGGGTAACTCTTCGGTTGTCAAACGTTCGGTGCTTGGACCTTTCAATAGGGGACGTGAACTTATGGTCAAGACAAACTTCATTTCAGACAGTTGAGATGAACCTTCGAGTGATAGATTTGGGTATGATCTGCCGAGCCAGATATTCTTTTTCTTGGGGATTTATTAGCGGAAGTGGCGAGGCAGAAATCTTGAGTGTCGGGAATGATGCCACCATTCAAGGCCTGGTGAAATCTGCAAACTACTTGAGCATTCCGCCAGAAGACGTCATCATCAACACTTGCAATCCGACCATATGGATCAACCGAGTTAGCTTTAGTGGAGGCATTCTAAGCTGGATCTTGAATGTGGTGGAGCGTCTCTTTCGAGATTTCATTGCTGCACAGGCTGAAATACAAGTATGCGCTCAACTGAGTGGAGTACTGAAAGATACGGAGAACGCCTTGGCCTTTGCCAAAGATGCTCTTGACGAGTACAAGCCTTGGGAAGAAGACAATCCTTGGGATCCACTAGCATTGGAAAACCAATTATGGCTGCTTTCGCTTCCACCAGATCTGAAACTGCTAGACTTCCGGGATCCAGACATCAAATATGCGGCCATGTTGGAATCTTATGTGAACCAAGCAGTCGACTTTTTGAGTGCCCCTGCGGTTGATCCGATCACTGGTCGCGGTGATATGCAAGCCAATATTCTGATTCGATCCAACTTACTTGAGGATGGTGCTCTGATGATCGAAAGCTCTGACTTCGCTTCTGCCGCTTCTAATATCTACGAAGGCCACAATGATATCCTCAAGACCAGTGTTCGGTTTGACAGTGTGAAACTGGTCGGCCTCGACACGTTGTCAACATTCAATCCGCTGGATAATATTGGCAAATACACTCACCAAAACAAGTTGTCGTGGGACTATTTGGCATTCGAGATCAAGGCTACAATTCAAATGTCGCCGTCAACTTTGAGCAGCTCCATCATTGAAACTCCAAGTAATACCGTTGTTACAGAACAAGTGGAGATCTTTTTTGGTATTGATGATTTGGTCGCAGAGCTGTCGATGATATCTCTGTTCGATCAAGACTTGGTGGAAAGTCTGACCCTGTCTTCATTTCTGAAAAAGGACAATGCTGTGCCCTGCTTCCTATCCACAATTGCTCATGCTGATTTCACATCCTTGTTTGCCGAAGTAGGTGACATCTTGACACCAACACTGACAGGATTCGTTTCTACTGGATTTGACCGGGTGATTTCCAATGGGCTTGATGCAGCCTCTTTGATGTATGAGAAGATTGTTCTGAATGCCGCCCCGAGATACTTTCAAGAAGTCATACGACCTCTGTTTGCTGACACTTTGCTGAAGAGTCAACTTGAGAAAGACAATATCTGCCCATCCTTTGTATGGACGGGTGATGATTCGGAGCTAGTCGACTTTCGAGATCTTCTATACCTGCCTCTCGATGCGATGCTTTTGGGCGGAACTGGTCAAGCACCCTACGGTGATCTATTCTCCGGCCTCATCATGCCGTATTTGCGTGAAAATGTGTTTGAAGGTAGTCTCTTCAATGATGGATACGTGCGACCGCTTACCAAGGCTCAGTCTGGAACAGAAGGGCAATTGTCTTTCACCGGTGATATCATCCGCCATGAGGACGGAAAGACCGAACTTTTCGATTCGATGACATTGGTGATTTCTGATGCGAAGCTGCATAATTTGGATACAGTGGTTGGCCCGATGGACTTGCTCATGCCTCAAGATGCAAATGCGCTTGCTAACAAAGTATCTTTGGGTGGGGGCGCAAGACACTTGAGGGCGTCCACGCAGTTCTCTTTGGATATCACTGGGAAAAAAGGCCCCTTGAACATGCAAAACGTTCTGGACTTGAGCATAGCGATTCCTTCCTCGTCTCTTTCTCTTGATGTGCTCGCACGTCTGAAGGCTGGTGCAATGCTCAACTTTCCAATTGTGGACATTACAAACTACCACTGTTGGCTCGCAGCAATGGATGATTCGGTCGCTGGAAGCTTAGGGTTGTTGAGTCTCTCGCTTGATGCTCCAGCCATCAAATTTGATGCGACCTGTATTTCATGTACAAGTCCTGGTTTGCAGTACATCCCAGAGATTCTGCAAGAGCTTGAAACCGCAGGTTTCAATAACATGTACAACGAAAAGATTATCTCGATTCTTGTTGGATTGATGACGGACTACGCCAAGAGTGTCAACTTTGATGAAATGATGGTCACCGCACCATTGCATTGCCCACACAATGAGAAATATGATGGATCTGGAGATGTGCCACCATTTGACTTTCCCGAAATTCCTTCGCTTCGCACTGATTCCGCAGAGACTGTTCTCGCCATCGGAGTAATAGCCTTTCAATCAGCCACAATCATTGCGGCAAAGAATGAGCTTCTATTGGCAGGAACTTCGAACGCCACAGAAGAAGAAGACTTGGAAGTTGACCTGCCCCCCAATTCCCGAATCCTAAACCTGACTACGCTTGATGAGGATCTCGGTGGATGGGCAGATGTGGTACTTGACGAACTTCGACTGTATCTATCAAGCACTTCAAAAGACCTTTTAGGACTTGATCTAGAAGTCAACAACTTGCTTCGGGAACAAGTATTGGATGAAGAAGGAGCCTTTGCCATCAAATTTGAAGACATGCAATTTGAGGCGATGGATTATTCCATCTCCTTCATTGGAGCAAAGTTATATGGTATGGATTCTATCATGGGTATTGATCCGCTGATAATAAGAGGACCTCAGAGTGTGGGCAACAGCATTCAATTCGAAAGTCTTTTGTGTGTCTGCGAGGTTGCGGTTAGATCGGCAGAAGGAAATGTCGAACACATCAAATTGTCATATCGGTTTCGTGATGTCACAGCACAAGTCGATATGAACATTGCATTGGATATGGAACGAGTGGAAAACATTCAGCTTGGGTCAATTTTTGATCTTGGCCGAATTGGTTACTGCGCTGCAAGCGGAGTGCACGACATGAAATTCTCAAAGCTGCAACTTCGCATTGGTACCATGGATGATCCCATCGTTTCTGGTTACTTCTCGGACGAAAATACAAATAATATCCGATCCATCATCGATAGTATGATGGAACTCTACAAAGGAGATATTGTCGATGCAATGCCTCTCTTTTTCGATTCTTCAATAAGAAAGAGTCTGAATGCGAAACTTCCAAGTTTGCTTCAGTCGGTTGGCGACAAGTGCTCCCCTCAAACTTCAAATGCTGACGATAGCTTCATTGATTTCCGAGATTTGTTGCTTTCTCCAGCAATGGCTTTGGCTCTTGGAGGTTCCGGAAGCTCACCATATGGAGATCTCTTCAGTACACTCTACGGAATGTTGCAGGAAAAGATCTTGAAGACAGGAGCAACTAATCGTCCATTGATCAACGATTTCTTTCGGGGGCTGACAGAACGATACTCGAATACAACTGGATCCATGTTTTTTGGCGGCACGGTGCTCGAACACACCGGCCGACTTCTAATTGCAGGACTTGATGCCACCTTTGGAGTGAAAGTATCCGATGTCACGATCGACAACATTGATAGCGTTGGTGACCCGTTGGATGTTTTCCGCCCCATTTTGGGAGAGCCGAACATGGTGAACAATACAGTCTCCTTTGGTGTTGACAATAGACCACTTGGTGTCTCCGGTGATTTCTATTGCTCATTCCTAGATGGTGGTAAGTCTTGGGTTGTCTTGTTGTTCATCACAATATTCCCGATTGCCAGCTAACCGCTTTGCGATTTGTTTGTATTTGTCAGATGGGGTCGATGTCCGAAACAACCTCCGCCTCGCGGTATCCTTTGAAGATGTGGTTATGATGGCCTCAATGTTGTTGAAAATTGTTGAATTCAATTTTGCTTCATTCCCACTTCGGGACCTAACAGATCCCCACTGCTGGCTTGCAACGGTGTTCTCCAAGTCTCCCAGTAGGAGCACACGTTTGCGTGGTCTGGAAATGGTAGACAATGCTTTCTCGATTGGCAATTTCTCGCTGGATATCAACTGCACAGATTGCACGAGCCCGAACTTTGATAAGCTACTTCTATCACTATATGACTTGGGCAATGCAACTGAAGCAGTTGACTCCATAGAGGACAAGACAGATAACCTTCTTGATGCTGATTTCCTTCAAGTTGCCTTGGATTACCTTGTTGACGACGCAGTGACAAAGTGTCCCCATCGCCCCGAATATGATCCCAATGCCGGCAACGAAGAGTTCCTACTTACGCCGGAAGATTCTTTTGGTTTGCTTGATTCCCAAGGGGGAGTGAAGAAGTCGACAGTATTCAACGTTGCTAACTCTGTAATTGCTGGTGGCATCTTCATGTGTGGTCTGCTTTATCGATGGTTCGTGGAGCGCCGCAATAGAAAGTGGATATCATCACTGTCACGAGAAGGCCACTACCATCTTCAAATGCAGATGCAAAAGGAGAAAGAAATGGATGCCATGCTGGACGAAACGACTACTTCACTTTTCCGATCCGAATGCATCTCTTGCCGTGTACGATACGGTGTCCCGTTGATTCTTGCTATGAATCTTGCAATGTTTTTGGTTGCACATCTTGGAGTCATTTCGGTTGTTAATATCGATGCTACACTTGCTGGTCAGCCGGTCTCCATTCAAGACTTTCTTTCTTTCACTTTCATCGGGTCCACACAAAAAACATTTGAAAATGGTGGAGCCGAGATGGTCATTATGCTTTGGGCATTCACTGGCGTATGGCCTTACATCAAGATCATGCTTTCTCTCACAATGTGGATGGTTCCTCCTGGCCGCTTGGGCGTCAATCGACGCGGCAGGATTTTGCTTTGGATCGATGCTCTGGCAAACCTCAGTATTGTTGACATTTTCACCTTGATCGTTGGCGTTGGGCTCCTTCTTGTTTTCATTGGAGGACCCGACAAATCCTACATTGGGGATGATGCACTGTACTCACTCAAGGCTGTGGTTGTTCCACGCGCTGGCTGTTACTGCATTGTCATTGCGCAACGAATTTCTCGAGCAAGTTCCCGCTTCCTACTTGAGTATCACGAGCAAGCCATCCAAGAAGCAACTCGAATCCATGAATCCAAGCTCAGGAAGATAGCTGCAGCTGCCCATGACGACGATAACGATTCTGGAACCCTACACGCTCCGTCACCACATTCCGACTCGGATGAAGAAGAACCATCACCGTTGCAACATGGTCAAAACCGTGACGATCGCGAAGCACCAAGTGTTCCATCTTCTGATGAAGAATCAGTTGCCGAACCAACTGCTGCATCCAAGAAGGAACGAAAATGGGGAATCATTGGTGCTTATTTCGCTGCATTTACAATTGTGATTGTATTTGTGATTGGTGCTACCTTTGCTCCCTCCATTTCCATTGATGCTACATCCATGGGTGGATTGACGATTGAATCGGACCAAAGTCTTGATGAGGTTGTTGGAAGTTATGGAGTCTTTTTGGTTGTCAGTGGTCTATTGCTCAAGGCTCGTTTCGTCTTTGACGAACGCATTGACTACATTGGCTTTGGACTTTTGCTGTTCGCTGGAGTCTTCTCAATTGCAATGGTACTGGTGATGAAAATCTACCTTTTCATCCAGCGCAAACTGAAGGAGCGAAGGGAACCCCCAACGAAGGGACCATCCTATGGACACGAAGGATGCGGGATTCCTTACTACATTCGCCTGACAAAGTGGCGTCATATGGAAATTTACTTGATTGCAGTGGCGATTGGTATTTGGCAGCTTGGATCAGTGATTTCCTATGCTATTTACTTCTACTGTGACCTTTTGACTAAGACTTTTGAGTTCATGTCATTTGTTGGCCTTGTCAAGAACGTGCCCACCGAGTGCTACAACACCCAAGCGGTCCTACCTGAGAACTTGCTGATCATCCTTGGAGCCTTCTTTGCCTTGATGATAATATTTGTCATGCAAGCGAGAAAGCAGTACAAGAAGAACATTAGCGATAGTCTGCGATGGATTGACGACAATGATGTCCCACGCCTTTCATTGGCTTGGAGTCAAGACATGTCCAAGAATTCCAAGTATGCCCACCTGTCATCTTCCTTGACTGCTTCCATGTCTTGGGATACCAACACGACTACAGACAGTGATGTGCCGCCTTCCTCGTCCTCCTCCGGTCGATTCACTCCTACTCCTGGTACTCCCGCGACGGAAGCTTGGACACCCGCAAGTATGGATCATGACGACGACTCATCCTACCAATCTTCGATTCCACAAGGTACGAATGATAATGGACTACTTTATCGAGAGACGAGTTTGGGAAGTGAGGCACTCCAGTGGTCAGCGAATCATCATGGTCGTCCGCACCAAACAATGGCTACTGCTCAAGGTGAATCATCATCTACCCCCGAACGAATCGGAAGCATTGCTAGACGCTTGCGATTCAACTCTTAAAATATCAACAAACGATTGCATCCTCGTTGACAAACACAAACACAAACACACGCACACGCACACAAAGAAAGTCACAAACGAATCTTTACTCTCAAAACACAAGAGTATAAGAACTGTTTGGACTTTTATATTGTAACACTAAACTATAATTGTATAATAGTAGGTAGTATTGAAAAAGAAAAACATGCTGCAATTATTGGATCTATCTCCTTCTTTGGTCCCATTACCCTCAATGATGTCTATTCTACCATCCATTAGTTTTCATTCTCGCCATTCTCATCATGAGAAGAAGAAGAAGAAGAACCCACCCCTGTATTACGGTTTCTTTGTGGCAGCAATGCGTATCGAGGCACGGGCCCTTTCCCGTACCACACACTGAGTTTCACCACGAATATGAAAGATCTAGAGTTTCTTCCTCTTTCCTCTATTTGGTTTCCAGCACATTTCAATGGCATCCCAATCCATGGATCCATAGCTATACGTCAACGACACGAGTCCTTCATCACCATTATTATTGCCAACACCACCACGCTTCGAGCTTTGACGCCTCGATCGCCGCGTGGATGGTGGAGGAGGAGGAGAAGACGAAGAAGCCTTTTCTTTGGAAGATTCACCGGACGCTTGTTTTGTCGCATTCGCTCTGTTATTAGCATTCGTCGCAGCTGTCATTGGATCGTCCACAGTATTGATACTATCAGGCGACACTCGAGCCGGAGCGGCAGAGGATGAAGCTGGTTCCAGAGCAAGATTTCCACTTGCAGCAGTAGCAGTTGCAGTTGCAGTAGCAGAAAGGGATTCATTTCTAGCAATACCCTCCGTTGAATCATTACCACCATTACCACCATTACCGCCATATCGTTTTCGTTGTTCTTGTTCAAACGCGCCCAAGACTTTGGAAAAGATGGATTGCATTTCCGATTCCTCTTCTACCACGCGTAAAATGGACCCATTTTTGTGGTACAAACAAAAACCTCGGCTCTTGTCTACCATCTTTATATTATTGTTCTTATTGTTCTTATTGTTGTTCTTATTCTTATTGTTGTTGTTGGATTTATAATTATAATCACAGTATTTAGTTGCAATATAAGGATATTTATTTCGTTTGAACCAACCAAGAGACAATGAATGATGATCTCAGCGGTTGAAATACTTTTGGGGACACACGGCATTGTTTTGCTAACCCGGAGGTCATTGGCAACAGCAGTGCGGTCGTCGCCCGTTCGTTGGAAGAACGAGCCATGGACGTTCCGGTACACGGTATACCAATACTTTGAGGACTAGATCAGTACACTTGTGGCGAGGACTAGACCAGTACATTTGTCGCGACTGTCTCACTTGACACCATTCCACAACCGCGACCCAAGAAATGTTTCGACGGTCCGCAAGGCAGGACTTCCGAACGGTACTCGTAGTTTCGCCTCGTGCGTCGCACGTTGTTTCGTCTGCTCGTTCCGATGTTTCGTTAGCCTTCTGATGTCGTGGTTGGTGTCACTGGCGGTTGGAATGGTTGGAAACGCAGATTTTGAATTTGTTGTCCTTTCTGTCATCTTTCGGAGAATATGTATTCGAGCGTCAAAAAATAGAATATATATAAAATGAATGAATTCTTCCGGTCGCGATGGAAGGTTTGGTGGATGATTTGTGTGTACCAGTATGTGAGAGGCAATGCGGTACCATGTACAGTAGTGCAAGTGTACTCGTAGTTTCGATTTGCAACCATCGCATACCTCCTGGTACCGGTACTGGAATGAATGAAGAATCAACGACAACACTGTCAGTAATACGGTAAGTATGTTTATACATATATTTACTATTTGTATACCTGCAGTAGCACTCATGGTGTACCGGTACTACCGGTAGTGTAAGATGATCCAAATATAGTACTGTGCAACAACGTTTTGTAATTTCTTGAAAGCGTAATCTATAATGTATTGATAGTTTGTTTATATTTACAATCCCACAGTAGTAGATAAACTATTCCCATTCCTATTCTTCCCATTCCTATTTACTTCTTCTTCTTGGAACTCTTGTTTCGAATATCAAAGACAAACCCAAGATCTTCCAAGGCTTCGAATCGCTGGACGGTCATGTTGGAGGATGCTCCAGAAATGTACAATTTGTATTGCCGTCTCTGGCACTTGACCCAAGTCGATAGTTGGACATTTTCGGGGTAGTGCGAGGGGACGTTGCAGTGACCCGTTTGTGCCTTGAAGGCTTTCAAGTCATTGAGCTTTTCCATCCAGGCAGCTGCATGAGAATGCCACACAAAGCCAACTGACTCGAGTTCTTCAATGCGACGAGTGGTCATCGTGGAAGAGGGGTCTTTCTCGTTCAGTTTCTTGTATTGGTAACGTTGTCTCTTGACCCAACGAGCCAGGATGGGGTCTTCTGGGAAACTGTGAGGAACACAGCAGTGTCCATTCTTGAGCTTGAATTCAATGAGCTTTTTGAATTGAATCCGCCATTGGTTTTCTTGGTACGGTCGGAAGCGGGCAATGCTTTCTTCATTGTCGTTTTCAAACTGGTAGTCCAGCTTTTGCCTCTTGTTGACACAAGTTTCCTCCACCACTTGTTCTTGCTCTTGTTGTTTTTGTTGTTGTTGTTGGAAGGAGGACGTATTCTCAAAGTTTCGCTTGGATCCTGCAGAAATTTGCACGATGGGGTCCAAGATGGAAGACAAGAATTGCATGGGGTTGTTATTCTCCAAGATTAGGTTGGCCTGCTGAAGCTGCTGCAAATCATTCAATGCCATGAGGGATTCGAGCGATGGAGCCTCCATTGGCTTGACTTGTTGTTGCTGCTGCTGCTGCTGCTGTTGAAAGCAATCATTTGCAATCCCTGGACCCAACGGAAGAGGTTCCATATCAGGATCATCAAAGGGATCGCAAAAGGAATCCAGGTGCTCATTAAAAGGAGCAAAGGATTGTCCTTCCACTCCCATTTGAGATGGAAACTGCAACAGAGACATCAAAGAATCTTCCATCGGCTGTTGTTGTTGTTGTTGTTGTTGTTGTTGCAGCTGCAGCTGCTGCAAGGGCTTGGACGAGAAGTCTTTGGGCATTTGACTGGAAATGGCAATGTTTCTCATGTTATACTGTACTGTACTCGTACTTGTAACGTGTGTTGAATGAATGAATGAATGTGGTTGCAGTTTCCAGAAATGTATTTTATGGCAGCTTTTTGTTTTTTCGGTTTTGCGGCTTTTTTGTGGAGCGCCGTATGTGGCATTTCGGTTGCATGTGTGGACCCTTCATCCCGTGCATGTTCAACGTTGGGTGTGAGATGCAACGCAGCTTGTCGCTTCTTTAGCCTAATTTAATTTCACAAGTCTACTTATATATATGTGCGACGGCTAAAATATGCTCGCGCTCCACTCGTTAGATACGAAAAGTCGAAAGGTTCATCAGTCAACAATTAATCTTAAAGAGGTGCTTTCGTTTCGTCTGTTTGTACCTCTTCTATGTGTCTTTGAATGACCGCCGTATATATTGATCCCGACATCCTACAAGTATACGTTAAATGTGCAAAGGCGGATGTAGACGCAGAGGTATTTGAATTCAAGTAATGGATGATTGAAGTGCATCCGCACTTTCGTTTTTCCACGGCATCGGGGTTCTGGTTGACGACCACACACAAGAGGATGAGCCCTTCGTCGTTCCGTCGCAGCGAACTTTCCTATCGGCATCGTAAAAAACCTTATTCGCCTTGCCCCGTGGTTCCAAGGGGTGGCGTTGTGCTTGGGAACGACCATATGTAAAATGGGGGATTGATTCGAACAGATTGATTAGAAGTTTCTTATCGGCGGTTTCGCAACCTTTATTTTGATGTTGATCGGAGGAACCGGTATCAATAAGATCAGGTCCCATTCATTCTTCTGTCAGGCTCTTTGGTTTGTTGAACTACCACACGCACGTAGACTGGACCGGCGAATGCCAATGCCACAACGGCTACTGTAGGTCTACAGTATAGTCGTATCTTCCATAGCGCTCCCCCATTATTTATTGGCATCGCTTTGATCCGACACCAACAACTCGTTCCATTGAAGCGAACCTTTTCGTGGTACAACGTACGTGTGTACCTTCATGGTGTGTGTTCTATGTGTTCACATGCACGTAACACTACTGTACGTGATGTGTGTGTAGTCGAAAAAATGGAAATCGTGCGTGTGGGCAAGGTGTGGGTACCAGGTACCAGGTACAAGGCATCATGCACAAGATACAAGTATACCGGTACCGGTATATATATACCATAAAATATGAAACTGAACTGTACCAATTCTTTATCTTGATCGTGCGTGATAGAAACATCCATTCTTCATTGTTGGGCGGTCACATAGTAGTAGAGCGTCCAAACAGGCAGCAGGTCGCATTGTTGGAACAGCTGACTATGGAGGGTATCTTCCTGTTCTTCTGGTTAAAGTACTACCACGAGTACCAGGAAGGGTACCGGTACTACATCAGTAGTACATGCCGGTAGAAAAAAGATTCCTGTTAAGAAGCACTCCATTGAAGCTTGTTCCTGGTGTTCTTCCAAAAAGCAATGTGCTTGTTCTTGTTGGCTGATCGCTCGCTCGCTCCGCCAGCCATCACCATCAGGATGGTAGCAGGTGGTGATTGTTGGTGCTTGCCTGGTGGTGTTGATGAGCCACAGCCAGGAGCAGTAAGCAAGGAGTAAGCAGCAAGGAGACCACGGCTGATGGTGGGGGACTGTACTATCAAATTGCAGTACAGCAGTAGAGTACCAGGTAGGCATCGGATATTTTCTGGTATCGGTACCACAGACCACGGCGTCCAGTACCAGGTACCTGGTACCACTCGGTACAGTGTTAGGTACAGTACACGATATACAATAGACGATATGATGGGTAACGGCGATATAGAGTTTCGGAGTATAAGAACGACAACATAAGACTATATATACCGGTATACTTCAACAGTTCATATCATCAATAGACAAAATCGCATCCGGCGAAAATCACTGCAGTATATACTGCGGTATATTTTTCTGATTGAATACTTTTGCATCTTTGTTTGCTTCTGCTGCTTCTGCTGCTGCGGCTACTTCTTCCAAGAGACAGCTCCTCTTGATAAAAAAGGCTTCATCAGTCACATCATCATCAATGCAACACGATGTTCCAATCACTCGCTGAGTTGACATCGTTCACTCGGGTCTCAAATGACACACTGCTGGTATCGTTGTATACCACCACGTGCCGTGCCGTGGCGAAATGCAATGCAATGCAATGCAGTGACAAAACGTGCTCCCAAAATAATCAGCATGTCACTTATATTCTGCTGAAGGAATGCTGTTGAAGCTTCGGTTTGGTGGATGAAGATATTTGCAAGAGTCTCGGCATTATCACTTTCAGGCGAACTCCTTGTATTTGAGTGCTTGTTGCAGCCAGTTATCACTCGTTTAGACACAATACCATCACCACCACTGCTATTTGATGGTACGTTTCCCGACTGGTACAAAAGCAAGTTTGAAATATGACGTATAAAACATGCACTAAAAATATGCAGTATAGCTATAGGCTAACCAAGTACTGTCACCATGCACCATCACGGACTCCCCAGGCAAAACCCAACCTTTCCAGTGCGGCTATTCGCTCATCAGTAATATTGGATTTCCTTCCGAGAAGTTTGTTTTTATATTGCCGTCTTTGGCACTTGACCCATGTCGCTAATACTGGACTTCCTTTGTAGATCGATGGCACATTGCAATGGCCCCACTGCTTTCGAAATTCCGTTAGCTCTGCAAGACGCTCCTCCCACAAGGCTGCATGGACATCCCACACAAAACCAATCGCCTCTAGCTTCCGTATGCGATCGGTCGTCATGGTCGAGGACATACCTTGCTTCAACAGTTTGTATTGATAACGCTGGCGTTTGACCCATCGTACCAAGACAATGTCATCGCTACACACGTCAGAGACGTTGCAGTGGCCATCTTGTTGGCAAAAGTCACACAAGGCATGGTACTGCTCGTGCCACTGAGTCTCTTGGTAAGGTCTCAATTTCAATTCAGCTCCTTCGCTCTCTTTCATTCGCTTCTTGGGTCTCTCTTTCTCTTTGGCTCTTATGGAGGCAACTCCCCTCTTGTTCAAGTTAGTGTGCTTTCTTCTTATTTGAGCCGCCATCATTCGGTCAAATTCCGATTCTGTTGTTGTGAGGAGTGAGGCATCTTCACTTTCGATACCTCGATGCAGCGAATATCCTAGTAGACTCAATAGGCTGTTAGATGGAGGTTGTGAAGAGGTGCTTCTAGAAGGATGAGTTTGAGAAGATGAGACTTTAGAAGGCGAAATAGGAAGTGCGTGTGGTGCAATAGGAAGCGGTTCCATCCCTGGATCTTCGAAGGGGCTCTCAAACGACGAAAGAGTCAAGAAGCTGGATTCGCTCAGCACCGAATCATCGCTTGTAGTGAAGGGTGGACTTGGAAAGCTTGACATCTTCGAGATTTGATCTATTCTCTCCATCAACTATACAGCATTCGGTGGTTTTGGAAATTATGGCAAACTCGCGATGCGACGACGAGTTTTGAAGGCAATGCGAAAATGCAGAGCTATCCGATCGGAAGTTCCAGGTTTCTGATATATGGCATTGTAATCTTGAAAGAAAGGTATAGAGAACTGGCTCTTGCAGGACAATTAGAGGTTTCGGATGATGTTGATGGGTAGTATCTTCTTTTGCCGTTCACGTTCATGCTTTTTAATTTCCACTTTATATAACATTTTTAAAAAGAGAAGCGTTTGGACAGGTGCACAACTGCCGATTGTTCCTTTCATACTTGTTGGTTGATAAGTAGATACTCCGTGTTCACAAGTTTCAATAATTCTCCTCTGGCACTTGGTCCGCGCATTGATTAACAGCATCATGAACACACTGGGAACCAATGCTCACAGGTTGCAGATCAAAAGGGCTTTGCATGGCATCTGCATTTACGACCTCACGCATTGTGGTATCTTTAAATCCGAGCCTATTGCCGATCCGCTTGCAAGTTGGAAAACAGACGCGAAAAAACCTTTGGCAGAAACAAAAGGACAAGTTAAAATAAAATGGCCTGCATCTCTGGTGTCAGGATGTCGTCGATCCAATTCGATCTGAAGAAACAAATAACCAACTTTGATCATAAATGAACCAATTAAAAAATACATGTATTATCACGCACTACCGGTGCAGTACTGTAGCCAGTTGATTGCTCATGAAGTATGGATAATGAAATCCTCTAGTCCGGTACTTTCCAATGCAAGACCCTTTTCGTTTGCCAAATGCAAAACGCAAATGAAGAAAAATGGAAGTGTAGCATCCGACTGAGTTTGAGTGCTTTGCATTTCCTTGACAGTCGATTGAAAGGATAGTGAACCCTCAATCGCCCCCATTGGCGTATCCCGTTCTTCGTTCTCTTCGCCCTCTGATGTATCCACTTCTTTGGGTTTGTTCGAATCAGTTTCCACCTTCCTCTTGTCTGCAAAAGACCGTTCCAGCTCTTCCCAAAGGTCCTTCTTCAGTCGCTTGACGTCGACCTTCTTTGCTTTTGTGGCATATCCAACTTGAATTTTCTCAATCTTTCGCACACCTTCGAGTTCTGGTACAATGAAGCCTCCGTCTTCGTCATGATCCTCATCGTCACCACCAAAATCGAATCCAGGACCATCACTGTCTCCACCAAATGATACATCATCGTTGCCCCCACCGTGAGCGAAAGCAACCTGCTTGCCAAGCGTCGATGCCGCTTGTCGACCTCGGTACGAGCTGACCTTGTCCTGTGGTCGAAGGAAGAAGGAATCAAAGTCTTGAACCGTCAATCCGAGATCAATAGGCAAGAGATTGTCGTTATTGGAGTACTTGGTATTGGTAGCTTTAGTGATCTGCAACGGGTCCACTCCCTTCTTTCCCTTGGGAGGCTGGCGCATCAAGTCCTCAAGGTCTTCAACGGGGGTGCGCAAATCAAGAATTAGATCATGTATGTTGATCTTCTTCTTTCTTGATTTACTGGCTGAGGGCTTCCTCTTTCCGTCTCCCGCCTTCTTTTTCGTAGGAGCCTTTTTCCCAGATTTCTTGGCTTGCTTCTTCCAATGAGCTGCCCCCGCCCACATGTTCCCTTGTATCTGGCTTAGTGCTTGGCTATTGAAGTACTCATAGTTTGATTGAGATCCAGAGATATCCCCATTGGCAATCGCGTCCAAGAGGACTACTGCCTGTGAAGGTTCTTGGCTTCCCTCATACGATGCTTGGAACGAGGACGAGGAGTAGCGATGATTTCCATCATGGATCGTACTGTCCCCAAGAAGGTTGTCATCGTGATCATCGTCGCCTCCAAAATCGTTCCCAGCGCCAAAATCAACAAAGTCAGAATTTCCGTCATCCATATTCAAAGATGGATCATCTTCTTGATCCTTCGCCAGAAGTGATTGGCCAGCTTGGGAGACACGACTGCGTTCAATCGCTTCCATGTGAATGGATTTATCAGCCTCGATCTCATCTTCCTTCGGGGCGGCATATCGTAACGATGAAGGAAGAAGCTTATCAACGAATCCATCTTGTTTCAACTGAGAATATTCCTCTCGTAGTGATGCAAGTTGCGGTACTAATTGCATCAGAAAGAGCGGCTGGCCTTCGAGAGATGCTTCCAATTTCTGATTTAGTGATATGACATCCACAGAATCCACTTCCTTGGCTAGACCATTCGCTTGATCTTCACGAACGTCCATCTCGTTTCGTTCTTCCAGCGTGGAGTCGAAAACAATATTGCAGCCGTTATTCGATACTCCAAGGTTGGCCAATAGGAGCCCCTTTGCACCACCTTCATCAAATGTCTTGGACATCTTATGAAAGAGAGGATCAATGTCAAAAGCTTCGTCGAGCTTCGCGATGTTGATGTTGGCTGAAAAAGAGAGGGACAGTCAGAAAGAAATGAGAAAACGATTGAAGAATTTGATGGATGCAGTAAGTAAAAGTTCTGCAGCAAAGCTTACCCAAGTTTTGTTCCAAAGTCTCAGTTTCAGAAACCTTGCGCTTTCCGGCATTATTTGATGTCGCTTCGTTGTTGAGGTTCTTGGATTTTGCAGAAGCAGCATTGTCGTCCTTCTTTTTGTTCTTTCCCGTTTCAGTGCGGTTGAGATTGGCAAGGACTTTGTAGGAAGTCAAGTGAACATCATCCACACGGTACGCGTAAATTTTGACAGACGCATCCAATGTGCAACTAGCTTTTGTAAAGTTGACCCCAGCATCGTCTGGTCCCAACGATAGCTTTTGTAGATTATCTGAAATCGAGCTCACTCCGGCATCTTCCTCTCTCCCATTAGTAGATACAAACTGATCGAGATGATCAATCAAATTCAAGTTCCATGAATTAGCAGCATTGATTTTGTTTTCCGCGTTCATTCGAATGGCATTCTGGTATACTTCTCCAAGATTCGCGCTTGAAATAGGCTCTTGTTCATCATCTTCTGTTCCTAGATTAAGAAATCGAGCAGAAGAGCGACGACGGCGACGATTCTTGGCTTTCCTACGACGGTCCTGAAGTTTCTTGGACAGTGTTACAGAAGCCTCTTCGTCTTCCGCCAAATGATCTTGATCGTCATCGTCAAATAACATTGCTTGATGCTGGTTTGTCTTGTCGTCAAAGACGCTGATAGTCTCCATGATTGCAGGTGTAATTCAGTATCAAGAGAGTGTCAAACAATATCGATTCTGGTCTGCAAACAAAAGTCTTCTGACAAAAGCATGATGCTAAATTTTTCAAATCGAAGCAACGGTTTCTTTTTGTCGGATGAGTCGGTTACTTGTCCTGCTTCCTGCTTCCGTTCCCACCTCTTTGGCCCTAAACAAGTAAAGACATTTCCTATTTAATGACAATATCAGCTGATTATTTATTTAAATAGGGCATATTTTGGGATGAAGATTTTTGTCCAGCGCGGAGACTTTGGCTCTAGCTAGAGTTCTTATTGTGCAAGTCATTTCGCGTCCATTCCTTTTCGTGCTCTAGAGTGTAGCATTCGGATGGATGCTATAGTAGACGCGGCCAATCCAATTGAACTACTAAACCGCTTCTCAACCCCCCTTGACTATGTATGAATCATCCTTATGAAGCTTTTTAAGTAATGACCATATTGTAGCATAAACAGCCTTTGAAGATATGAATCAACTGGCGGATTCAGACGATGACTGCAACTTTAGCGAGCCGTCTGGATCTGATGTAAGAGGCCTTCCAAGGATGTTATCACAACGTATGGTGTTGGGAGACGGTGATCGACAGACACTGCTAAAGGCTGACAGCAAACGATCCCTTCTCACCAAAAGCCTCAGCCGGTCAATGGTCAAGCTGAAGAATACTGTCACACACAAGGGAGATAGCGAGGAAGCAGGAGAAGAGGTTGTTTCCTTGATGGAGTATGAAATGCTCAAGGCAAAGTATCACGTTTCTGAAGGCACTGTCATTCAGCAAAAGGAAGAGATCGAGCATCTTCAGATGCAACTGAATGATAAAGATGACGTTATAGACATTCTTATGCAGCGATTGGAAGCAAAATCAGCAGCTGATGCGAATGCGAATGCTATGACTTCACAAAGAAGCAAAGGTCCTCCGATGCAAAACAAGCGGACAAGCTCTCTGGAAGAAATACGTCTAAAGAAGCGTCAGCTCGAACGTGCTCATTCTCTCAGATCGCCAAGGACGATATGGAATGGACTCCAAGCACTTGAATCTGTTCTCAACTTTGGGGGACGTGGTGGTGAAAGTGGGAATCCGACAACAGCAGCTGATTCCCAGCCTAAGGAACCCATTTCTGCAAACAATGAGAAGTCACAGCTACAAGATACAAAGGGCCATACTCAAGAGAGCAGTGATGATCAATTGGAAACGGAAGGCAGTCCCAAGTCCCCACATCGTCGCCGTCGACAAATAATGACCAAGCAATCCTCGAAGCGGAACAAGCGGCGGAAGAATTCAGTGGAGAGTCATAACAATAATTCTGAAACATCCCATGATGATTCCCAAGATCTTACGAACACCCCTCTTCAATCGGAAAAGAGAGTGCTCACGTCGAGTGCCAAAGAGGGGATGAGTCCTAAAGATAGATCCAAGTCACCACATTCCCGGCGACAACTGCTGACCAAGCAATCCTCCAGGCGCAACCGCCGCAAAAACTCTACAGAAACGGGCCTTCATAATAATGCAGAAACGGACGCAAAAAATGATAATAATGACCCAGCTGCTGACGAGACGAAAGAGGGAAGGCAGAATGATCGGTCTCAATCCAAGTCTCCGCACAGCCGTCGACAACTGCTGACCAAGCAGTCCTCAAAGCGGAACAATCGGCGGAAGAGTTCTTTGGAGAACGCTGAATCGTCGCAATTTAGTCCTGAAGCGACGGCTGAAGTGACATATCTCAACATCACCCCATCAGGACAACTGCAAAAGTATGTTTTGCCCCCATTACTTATTATGGGAGAAAATCAACATGCAACAGAGGATGCAACGAGAGGTGGGTCAATTTCTCCCAACAATCGGCACGAGAAAAGTGTTTCGAAGCAAGTCAAAGGACGGCCATCCCGGCGGCGGTCGGATGACAGCGCACCGGACGCTGTACGAAACTTTCGGCGAAAGTTGGTTGGCGATAGTGTCAATGGCGGCGAAACCAGGCTTGTGAGGAAGAATAGAGCACAAGCAAGATCGGCAAAGGCGAGAGGAGAAATGAAAAAGAGCGATCATGGCACTTCTGACGCCACCTTGCCATTTGTGTCGCCACGAGCAGCGGCACGTCGAAGTCGACGTGCAGATCGCCATGAATCATTCACTGGTGACACCAAGGATGATGTAGCACCTGGATCTCGAACATCGTTGTCACCGAAGCGAACTGCACCTGGATCTCGAACATCGTTGTCACCGAAGCGAACTGCACCTACAGCGCTTCCAAATACACCCATCTTTCCTGCAAGCATGGGAAACGACTTCAACGATCCAGGCTTTGCTGATTTTTTTGACACATCCAAAGATCTAATAGTTGGCAAATCTCAAGCTCAAGATGGCACCTTCGTAGCGAGTTTTGGGGGATCCAAATTTGGAACAAGTCAAGTTATCAATAAGGATGAACAGCAGAACGGGAGATCACACGGCATGGAACAGGGGGGGGTGGACGAGGTCAAGGCGAGCGAGCATTCTTCGCAAGAAGTAGTTGGGGCTTCGGGGGATGTGCAAAAGCGAAGCAATGGGTCAAGTCATGAGAAATCTGGTCACTCAGTATCCACTACGGATACCAATGCATTTTCTACAGACTTCAGCATGCTATCGTTTAATATGGACGGAATCGCGGAAGAAGGTGAAAAGCCTGTTGTTGACTTAAGCAATCTAAATGAGAGAAAGTCAAGCCAGTCGATCAGTATCTTATCCGGAAATGCAATAGCGTCAGACGAAAAGGAAGAGGAATTGGCTACTGTGACCTCGAAGCCTCCGGATGAAACAGATATTCCAGAAGAAGTCATCACTGCTGCATTAGAATCCCTTTCTCGGCCAGAATCAACTCCTGTTTCGCCGATGGTCGCCCAAGTGGAAAAAGAAACAAAGCCAACCACTGGGCGCGGTCGGGACTATCTCTTGAATATGAACCGCAACGAAACACTTGGAAATGCACAGGGGGGCGAGTCGAGCAGAAGTCGGTCTCTTTCGCCCGGGTGGGTTTCACCGAGGACTCCTTCTGGAAGGCGCAAGCTCCGAATCAAGAAGGAAACAAACTCGACAAAAAAGGAACCAAACTTGAACAAAGACTTTTTGAAGGCTGAGTTTCAGAAAAATGTAAAAAAGTTTGTCATGCTGAATGACCAATTCCAACAGGAGGCATTGCCAGATTTAGAAGCAGAGAAGTCGGTCGACATGCGAAGCATAAGTTGCAGTTTCAGTAATCTGGGAGACGATGTTCTGGAGGATGAAAGTAAAAGGGACGAAATACTGGGGTCGCCGCTGTCAGAAAAATTGCCTGGGGAACTTCGGCAACCACCAATACCAATACAGCCACCGCCAATGAGTTCCATCTCCCAACCATTAAGTGCTGGTGCTGCAAAAAAAGCCAAATCAGTTCGTTGGGAGTTGGAACAAAACTTATATCGGCTGAACCTGATTCCGGTGTATGACACAGATCAAAAGAAGGCGTGTTTCTACAACGAAGAAGAGATCAAAAAATTTCGATTCGAATTGGTAAGTCATTTCGCTTACCGCCCCCTCAAAATGGGCAAATTCTCACAGTACTGTCTCCCTCATAGTTCATGGAACAACATGCTGAAGATTTCGACATACATTCGGTTGGGGATGATATGGCCGATGATATTCTCGACGATATGTCATTTGCGGACGAAATTGTCAGTGACGAAGACATCGTCGACTTGGGAAGTTTTCGTATAGATTCAAGAAGGGGAAGTATGTAGTAGATATAAAGTAGTGCTGTACTTTTAATAATTACTGTATGCTTGTGGGGTCCGGAGTTGATGGCGGGACGCTGGGATGCAATCCCACAAGCTGATTGCATTGTCTGGATTTCCAACACATGGATAATTAACGGGTTTATGAGTTATGAGAGACTGGAGCGCGCATGACTGTCACTATATTAGTAGTCTTTCAAGGGTATTGTTCCCAAAAGTTTGTGGTGTCATTGACGGCCCAGTCGCATCGATGTAGACCTATCATTTCGTTGGCTTTTGGATGATGAAGCTGTGAGACACATCTGGCTTCATCCACCGGCAGGTTTCTTTCCTCGTAGGTCCGAAGCTCGAATTTCGTACTGAATTGGATTGGATTGAAAAGCTGAGAAGATCTGCGGCTGTCACAAGGTCTCATTTCAATATACGTGTTCCGCACCGTGGAGAAACACAACGAAGTATTGAAAGCACGGATTTGGAATCCCGAGCCATCGTTGTGAAGGAACTCAAAGCGATAGTCTCTGCTTGTATTTTTGCACGATTGAAGCCATAGTTGATTTCCTTCATTGCAACTCGCAGTTGTGTCTCCTGGCGATGTGCAGTTCTGAAAATCAGGTCCTACTCCGTCGCCTAATCTATATTCTGGACAGTCCGCGCACTCTGCACACCAATAGGTTTGGAAAATAGACTCTTGCCAGAAGTATCCACTTTCCCAGTACAGTCGCAGCTGAATTGGGTCCTTGATCGGTGGATCGTAGATAGAAGGGGCTTGACTTGGGGACTCGGACGGCCTTAAGGTAGGTGTAAAGGATGGCGAGTCGGTGGGCGCGAGCGTAGGGGAAAATGTTGGGTGTTCCGATTGAAAGAAGACTAAAAATGGAGTGCGTTGACCGGTACCATTTCCGTTGGCTGCAGATCCAGCAAGAGCCGCTATCAAAATCATCAAGCCAAGGATGAGTCCAAGGAGAGCATATTGCCACTTTCGTTGTTGAAGTTTAGTGAAAACAAAGAATTTTGCATTAGAGAGCGAAAATCCGCTGTCTGAGCTCTCTTTGCTCATATCCGAAGAAGCGACCGATGTAAATGGAGACACTTGAGCGGAAACTCCCGCAAACATCTTCTTCACATCTCGCTCTTTTTCCAAGGCGAGTTCGATTTCCACTCCATCTTCTTCAGGGAACTTTTTGTTCTCTCCTGTAGCCAAGATGGCTGTTTTAGTTGGATACGTTTCTGAATCAACTTCGTCCATTTTGTTGGTCATCTCTTCTTCGTCCATTGCTGTAGTCATCGCTTCTTCGGTCTTCTATCATCAATGACCGATTGCCGATCTTGGGAGTGTATTCCGATATGAAATTTTGTTACCGATTTTGTGGCGATGGTTTTCCGTTCATTGGCCCGAACGGAACAAATTTTGGGACACACAAGATTTCGCGCGCGGCGTGCCCACGCATGACGATGATGAGAGTAAAGAGAACCAAAAAAAACATCCACCAACCCCACTTGTTGCATGACATTCTTCAACGCAGCACTCCCCCCTCCTACAATACCCTTGTAATGAAATTTGCCCAATCATTTCAGATAGCTACAGCTTTTACTAATTATGCATTATGGATTGTGAATTCCAGAGGCGGGGCACTAATGATCAAATATCATCAATATCCTGCTGTGTATGAAGCCACTAGCTGCTGAAGACTTTTAGCGGTAAAATTCGGTCCAATAGTTCGTCTCATGATTGATATTTGTTCGGCATTTAAACATGCCAACCATTTCTTTGTCTTTAGGGTGATGCCTTTGTGACAGGCAATTCGCCTCCTTGTCCGAGAGGTCTCTTTGATCATATGGACGCAGTTCGAATTTCATGGTATCTTCAATGGGTGCAAAGAGCTGCTCTGGTCTCGTCCGGTCGCAATTTCGCAATTCCAAATATCTTTCGTTTTTCATGGAAAAGCAAAGAGAAGTACCATGTACTCGGACTTGATCACCACTACCATCGTTGTGGATAATCTCAAACGTGTAGAGCCGTCTCTCGTCTTTGCACCTTCGGACCCATATTTGGTCTCCTTCTTGACAACTTGCCGGTGTTGATCCTGGTGTCACACATTCTCCTTCCCATCCATCTCCAAGGGTAAATCGCTTGCATTCGGCACATTCCATGCACCACCAAGTCTCTTTATATGTCTCTTGCCAATAGAAGTCTTGGTGCCAATACAAGCGCACCATAAAGTCGTGACTGACTACAGGTTCTAGCGTAGGGGCTACAGTTGGAACCGTCGATGGAGAGTAAGATGGCAATGTTGATGGCATTAGAGTGGTCGGTGCGACTGTTGGCAATGACGTTGTCGGCGTTGGTGTTGGCGAAACGGATTTAGTAGTGTTTTGTCTTGATACGAGGGATAGGTCAATATTACTGCCACCTTGCCCGTCAATTGCAAATTCTTTCTGAGAAGATGAGGCAAAGATGTGACCAAACACGGAAGATATGACGGTGACGAACAGAATTGGAATCAGAATTGCCAAGACTCCTTGCCATCCGTGGTTCAAGAACCACATTGGCACCCATGGCCTATGGCTGATATCATCATCGCCGAGGGTAACAGTATCGTCAGTATCAGAATCCACATCACCGTATTTCGGCTTTCCTTTTTCGACATCATCCGAGCCAGTGGAATCATCGTCACTTTCCATGCAAGATGACGACGATGCATCCATTCTTTCTTCTTGGGGAGGAGGAGGAGGAGGCAACGATTGGCTGGTTGTGCCTGTGTCATCACTTTTTTGTCCTTCTTGCTGTTGGTCTTTATGATACTGATCCTTTGTAGTGTCTTGATTTCCTGCTATCATGTTTCTGCATGTATATCGTTGTTGTTGTTGGATGGGATGGAAGTTTCAGCTTTCGGAGAGATACTAATAATGTTTTTTGGAGAAATAGCGATTTGAGTTCTGGCGAGACTCGGCACGCTCAACACATGGTTAACGATTCTCTTAACTTGCGATGATAAATTTGGCCACCTTTGCTCGGCTGGCGCTGCATTGGCCGCACATGAAAACGAGTGAGCCAGAGGAAAGGGAAAGGATCCTCCCCCATTTACATTGAACATGTATCGGTAGCTTGACGGCTTCGCTTTCTCAACTAAACAACGTGATCTGACGTCATCCCTGGTGTCATCATTTCTGAACAATGACCATCGTATCAGCATCTGATCGAGGAAAGAGTGAATGAGCCACATCAAACAAGCAAGTAGTAAAGTAATGCTTTTGAAGAAGCCAACATTCAATGTAGCAGCTGTTTCATCAATCGCACACTGCAACAATACAGTAGGACTAGCTAGCAGTGGTGGAGACAAAAAAGATACCAGGTGGTGAGGGGCTTTCCGAGTCAGAAATTACGAGACCTCCTGCAGTCGGGTGGGGAGGTGGTGGTACGTATTCGGCCGCCCTGGTGTCGCGATTGTTTAGCATGTGATGAGTCACACATGTTTTTGAGAAGTTAAATCACTTTTCTGTTGTGAGACTTGTGAGAAGGAGAACAGCCTCTGTGTTCGGTCTTGCTCGAATTTATCAAACATACGATTACCATAGGAAACATGCAGAATGCATGTAGAAAGTATGTAGAAAACAACGACCAGGATCATACTTAGTGCAACACGCAAAAGAGATCGTACTTTCGGTAAGTAGATCGGATGCCATGTCTTTAGCAAGACACCCTGTCTTGGGTATTAATTGAAGGTATTTCCCACGTTAAATCAAAACTTGTATGAAACCTTCGGTAACCTTCTAAGGAATATTCGCTAGATACGAAAGACTTGGCAAATTCGACAAGGGCAGACTCTCACATGAACATTTATTTCCAAAGTTTCAGAAATCAGCAACATCCACTATTTAGGAACAACCTTATTTCACCGTCAAACTGACCATCAAGTGAAGGCCCTTTCCTCAGCAATCAGAATCAGACCGTCAGATATATAAGCTATAATACCCGGTACTACAGTACAACAAATCATAATAACTGTAAGAGCGTAAAAAGACGTGCATGTCGTCAATGGGAGAGCAAAAGATGGAGTCTCAGGCAAATACTGCCAACACAGATGTTGCTTCGACCATGATGGGAGGGGTCACGCAACAAGTGGAAAGTAGCAACACTGACGGCGTTCAAAAGAAGAAGCGAAAGCCTCGCAAGCCACCAGCTGTTGCTTGGAAGAAGCCCAAGGGTATGCCCAAGCGTCCTCTGAGTGCTTACAATCTCTTCTTTAAGGTTCAGCGAGAAGCCATCATGTCTGCTCGAGCCAACGATAAGAGTGAAGCTGCCCTGAAGCGCTCCAAGAAGGAAACCGTTGGGATTGGCTTTGCAAACCTTGCCCGAACCATTGGAGACAAGTGGCAATCGCTGGACGATGCTGACAAGTCTGAGTATATGGAACAGGCAGCCAAGGAGAAAGCTCGTTACAAGCAAGAGATGGTAGTTTGGAGAAAAAAGCAAAAGGACGAGAAGGAGCGCCAAGCAAACATGCCACCTGCAACTGTAGCTGTGGCTGGCAATTTCCACGGTGGCGCCATACCAGCGCCTCAGCCATCATCTCAGCAAAGCAGCATGGTTGGAATGATGGGAAGAAGCTTTTATGATGACTCTAGGATTCATCCAGCTCTTTGGCAAGCAGGAGCAGGAGGTCTTCAAAACCGTTTGCAACATCACCAAACGAATGGTCTTCTCTTTGGTATGCAACAGCCTCATCAGCAATCTCCAATGATGCACTCCTATCTTCAAGAACTAGCAGACAATACATTGCTACAACGGCAGCAACAGCAGTTGCAAGAACTACAAACAAGACAACTTTTTCTAGCAGGTGCCTTTGATCCTTCGCCCCGTCCACACAATCCTTTCGGGGACGCGGCCACGGCCTCGTATCCAGAGACTTGGTTTGAGCTTCCATCCGCTCAGCAGCATCATCAGCATCAGCAACAGCTACCGCCAAGGCAACCACTGGCTGTGGAGGGCGAGTCAAATCAACAGAGGTTGGCTCCTCACAACGATGGAGAGCTTCAAAAGCTACAACTTCTTCAAGATCAGCATCTACAGGAACTGCAAGGGGGCGGTCATCTGCAGGGGGTTGACCTTGACATGCTCAAGGAACAAGGTGACTTGAAGAAGCTTTCTGAGAGTGCAATGCTCCTCAAGCAAAGCTCCACAGAAGCACCTCCCACCACGTTGAGCAGAGGATCGGCTGCTGCAGGAGGAGGCAATGACAATACGCAATCCCTTCACACCTTGGCTTCCAAGTTGGACAACGATACCATTAGCTTTTTGACCGAATTCCGGTTCAATAATGGGAATGCAAACAATGGCATCATCATCAACAACAGTGGTACTAGTGGTAGTAGTCAACAAGCTACTACTGCTAATTTTGAAGATCCACGAACTAAACATCACCAGATGCGCAACAACAACTGATGAAACTAAACTAACTAAATTTTTGTATGCATATAGCTATTAGTACTTCAACGTAGCTATTCTACTACTAGTAGCTTGGATATTATAGCAATCTGGCTACTAGCAGCAGGAGCAAGAACCACGACAAAAGGCTGGTGCTTAGAACCACGACAAAAGGCTGGTGCTTAGAACCACGACAAAAGGCTGGTGCTTGAGAACAATAAGAGCGCTACCATACAAGAAACCTTGAAATGGAACGTGGGAGCAGATAGAAGAGCTCAAGCTTGGCCGTTTCTGTTGTTGTAAAGTTTCTTAGATATGTGGTTTGTCACCACACAAAATGTCTCGTCGGTATTGTGACTGCTGAAGGGATGGGGTGGATTGAGCCTTTTTATATTTGAATGGGAAAACGAAGCGGTTTCGGCAGAACTTGAGACACATTCGTTTGTTATTTGGCGAAGGGCGCTTTGGCTCCGTCCGGTCAAACGAAGTTATTTTTCGGGTTCTCCATTTCGTCAAAAGGGGAAAATGGACGCACCACAGCAGCACCTCTACCAAGGCGAATCTCTTTTTTGTCATGTGTGCAGGATTTCATGTCTGCTTGATCGGTTTCTCACGTAACAGCTCGCACAGGTTAAGAAGTTCCAAAGTGGTGTGTTGAGTTTCTATTCCTCGAGAGGGACCACGCCAACAAGAACGAGACACAGGAGGAGGAGAGGGTCTTTGGGTAACGAGTATCGTACCACAGGAGAGCAGCACAGACAGGTAATGGACAGCAGTCCGAACGAACACAAAGTGAAGGAAAGGTACCGCCCGGTACTGACCATAATGTACTAGAAGCCAAATCATGATGAAGCAACGAGGATAGTAGTGATTTGTTGTTGTTTACCTATTCTTCGGCTGTACGGAACCAGAAGCCGCGGCGCCTGTGGAGAGAGTAGTACTAGTTTCAGCAGGAGCCAGCCAGCCAGGAGCACCACAAGCAATCAAGCACGGGATGTTGTGGCATGAATGGCTGATAGATGCTGGGCGGCGTAGCGTAATAGCTGAACTTTGGAGGCCTTCGCTTTTTCCTTTGTTTTGCGAGCTCATTCACACAAACATTATGACATTCATATTGTAAAACAGGTAGGTGATTTAGACAATTGTTGCTTGCGGGACAGGAGTAAGTTGAAAGTCGCAACATTGGACAGTGGGGGTGCGCAGACGTCGCATCGATAGTCGGAGGCAGTACAGACCGTCTCGAAATGAAAACTAAAGAAGTCCAACAAATCATCAGCATGTACGAACGAGTACTGGTTTTGGTACCTGGTACTGAGTCAGTCTCAAGTCCACTCTAGTGCACCTAGCTTGCCGTTGCAGTGAGTACTGGTACTAGATAATTGAGTCAGTCAACTTGCTTGTGCTTCATTACAAGGCAAGGCAAACTGTCGATGGCAGAAGCATTGGTTTCTCAATCATCAGTCACAATGAATGACGATTGATTGTGCGTATCTGAGAAACTACAGTACAGCACTTTTAACTCAGGCACCATACCGTAGTACCGCTGCAAGGTAAAATGATAAGCAGCAAAAACTAAAGAGGCACAACACATATTGTATCAAAGAATTCCATTATATAAAGATGTCATTAATTATCTACTAGAAAACGCAGTATCTGTAAAAGCATACACCCTTTATAGTTGACCGGAGGGAAACGTTCTGAACTTAAGCTTGTCCAGCAAGGTACAGGGCAGACTTCTCCAAAGGACCACGACGATTGTGGACCTTGACAATGTTTCCGTCAGCAGACAATTCTCCAGAACGACGCATGCGGACATAGTCTTCACGGTGATACTTGGTGAATCCCCACTTGAGAGACTTGAGGATCTTTTGGCGTCCGGCAAACTTGAACTTTCCACGACGGATAGCCTCAATGACGTGTGGTTCATGGACATCCTTGGCTCTGACAGAAAGAAGGATTTGTCCAATATCGACACGAGCGGCAACACCGATGGGCTTTCCGTACGAGTGACGCATACCGGAAGACAGACGATCGGCTCCGGCACACGAAAGCATCTTGTTGGCTCTCAAAACGTGGTAAGGGTGGGCACGCATACGAATGTGGTAGTTATCCTTTCCTACAGTCTTTCCCAAATGCTTGTTGATGGCAACACGGGCAGCCTCAAGAGCCTCAGAAGAGATTTGTTGCTTTTCATCACAGACCAAATGGGCCACAAAGGGAAACAAATCGACAGGAGCCTTCTTGGCACCGACGTCGTAAATGCGGATCTTCGATTCGGGAACACCACGGCAGTAACGAGACTTGATGTAAGGCTTGTTCTTTTGGTAACGGTAACAACGAGCTGGACGACGACCCATCTTGACTTTTACTTGGCTTGATTTGCGGAAAGAAAAAAGTTGTGTTTGGTCCGAGGCCGAGCATGGTGCAAGGGGGGAGGAACATCTTGGAATCCACCCACGTTTCCGTTTCTACACAGGTTGCCTACCAGGCTCTACAGAATCCATTCAGTATTGCAGTAGGAAGTAAAATAAGCAGAATGAATTCGCAAGTCTGTCATGGTGTACGTGTAAGTGTACAGTAGTAGACTAACCAAGTACCAGAGGTACGCAAACCTGCGTTATTTTGATTTTCACTCACTTATTATTCTTGACCCGCGCACCGCATCACACATGTTAGGATGACCTACACTAATGATTCGGGATTTACAAGGGCCAATGACGGCGTTGCAACAAATACTACAATAGGACGTCGAAGGTTTGGGCTTTCTTCAGCCAATCTGTGAGCATTGTGAGTAGTGAGTTTCAGAATATGATCATCATGATGGTTCCAAACCAGCCAGCTAGGCACCAATGTCTCGTAGTAGCCCGCATAATCAGTCTTCTTTGACAATTGTCTTTCTAGATTCACTTTTTACTATCAATCAACAAGACCAACTATAGAATTCTACTGTTTTTTTTTAAAGATTAGTCCCCATTCAATTGATTGCGATCCACAGTTAATTTTCAACCATGCCTTACACATTCATAACTCGATTCATTCATTCATTCTTTCTTTCTCTTCATTCTTCTTAGCCTAGAGAAAAGCCATCATCCAAAGCTTCATAGAAACTCCCTGCGGCAAAGAAGCTATCAGCATCTCTCAATGCTTGTTCTGTGTCGTTGATACTCTTCATGGCATCCCGTACAATATCATCTTGAGGATAGTCATCGGCATGATCTTCATGATTGTTCTTGTATTCGTAGTCATGATGATCAGCATTATGTGTCATCATTCCATTGTTGTTGTCAGCATTCCCGAGATCTTGACGAACCTTATTGCTCGCAACGGGTGAGCTTGTGGTGGTGGTGGTGGTGGTGCCCCAATTATTGTTTTCGCTGTTAGTGTCGTCGTCGAGCTGGAGATAGCTTTCTTGGTGAGGGGCACCACCTCCTCCTTTCTGGTTGCGTCTCGGAAAGGAAGGAAGGAATGACTTTACGGTATTTCGTCTTCGTCGTGGCTTCATAAAGGTTGTCGTCGATGTTTTTGCTGTTGCTGGCTCCTCGGACTGAAGGGTTTCCCTCTGGAATTGACCAAAGTACTCCACATCATTGTCCTTGTTGGTGGAAAAGGCAGTTTCCGACTGTAGTTCTTTGATCTTGTTTGATCGGACTCTTTTCGCACTTGATGATATGGGAGCAACTGGTTGGACGGATTCAGGGTCAGCGTTTCCTAAAAATAGCAGATCCGAATCAAAGGCTTTGCCATGATGGTGATATCCCGAGGAGGTTGATGATACTTGTCCATTAGCATCAAGCTGCAAAATAGTGCTTGGATCGTCGGTCATCTCTGTCCTTTCGTCATCCGTGTCAAAAAGGCATCGTTGTTGGTTCATCATCTGTTCCGGATCCATCATTTGTTCGGGGCTATGGCGACCTTTGTCCTCGTGGTCTTTGGGAACCGAGGCCAACCAAGCGGGTACTACGGGTGCCGGGAACACTGGGGCCACAAGGGCACCACCAGGACTACGCCAATCGGCCCGAGCACGATTCTGTTCAATAGTAGGAGGAGTCCCCACAGCACTAACCGCGTTGTTCTCAAAGGCATTGATCAGGTTGGAAACACTGGAATTGTTGCGTTCATGTCTCCCCTTGTCGTCAGTCAGCAATGCTTGGTCCTTTGCCATAGATTGGGGAGTCGTCGTGTTGACAGTAGGTTGAGTCTGAGACGACTCGAACGACATTCGCGACATGGCCGATGGTGCCATCCAAACGGTATCAAATGCCGCATCTTGAACCTCCTGGTGCAAGGTATTACGACCTCCTCGCTCATGCTCAGCAGCAGCTTCTTGCTCCTGCTCGACAGATAATTCTTGGGTCGGCTGCTGATGCTGGGATTGGACAACTTGGTCAGTATCATGGTGACAATTATCCTTGTTGACAGGAGCGACAACATTACTGGGTTTGTTTGATTGCCTTGCACCACCACCAAAGGCTTCAACTTTGCACACTCCAGAGAAATGTGGCACTTGACTCTCCACTTCAGTGTCTCCGTCGGTCCAGACATCAATCTTCTGAGTCTTCTTGGGTGCAAATGCCGATGGGGGAGTAGGTGGGGTAGGTGCTCGCTCAAGTGCTGCTTGGTGCCTCTTTCCATTGAGCACTTCTGGCGCGGTCACTTTCTTAACCCTTCCGTCCAAATGAATATCGGTCGGGTTAGCATTGGACCATGGTCCTTCTTCGGCATCCTTTCGAACGCGTGCATCCAGGGTAAGGCTGCCATCGTAACTTCTTGTACCGTCAACATGAAGATGAGGCTTGACAAGAAGGTCACGCTTGGCGATTTCCACCAGTTTTCGTGACTCCCTTTCTTGTTTCTCGTCTTCCTGTGTCTTGCCATACCACCATTGTAGTGGCAATGCCAAGATTGACTGGGTAGCACCTTCAGTCTGTGATTCTTCAATCTTCTCGAGCTTCGTGGGGCCATTCACTTTCTTTGCAAAGCCTTTGGCAGTTCTGGCTACGCTTGGAAGCTTTTGAGGTTTCTGGGGTTTGGTCGACTTTTCAGGAATTAGAGATTGTTTGGGCTTTTGGGTCTTCTGCTTTTGGGAGTTCCCACGGCCATGCTGGGGTACTAGTTCTCGTGGACTGGCCCGAGAATCGCGATTTCGCCAGCTGCCTTCGGCGTCTCTCGTTTCAAAGGTTGCAATGGTACGAGAGGAAGCAATCAGAACTTCATTCTGTCGGAGACCACCATACGATTCAGCTGCAAGAGTGTCGTCGTCCGCTTGACCGGCGCCACACATCCACATGTTGCCTTGGACTGCTGTTGTATGGTAGGTTGGGGTGCTTCGCATTCCACTGTCGTCAGAATCTTCATCGGAATCCGAATCTGAATCAGAGTACGATCTATCATAAGACGTTCGAGTGTCTGCTTCAGTGTATGTATCGGCTCTGGTATAAGTATCTGCTTCGGTGTAGCTATCGGCTTCAGTGTAACTGTCTGCTCGAGTGTAAGTATCGGCCTCAGTATACGTGTCCGCTCGAGTGTATGTGTCTGCCTCAGTGTATGTGTCTGCTTGGGTGTAGGCATCAGTATATGTGGTGAAGGTGGTGTGCCCTTTGGTTTCAAGAGAAGGAAGCGAAACTTCCTCTTGTGGACTTGGAAAAAAGAAACCTTGTTGTTCTCGTTCCTTCTTTACCACCCTCTTGGCAAACCGCTGAAAGGCGCTTTCTTCATCGCTTTCAATAGGAACCTTGGACCAACATTCAGATAGGTCGGAAGCATTCACAACGACCCCACGATCATCCAAAAGAGTTGCCATATCACCTTCAGATGAGTAACAATCGGTGGGCTCAGAATACCCTTCACTTGAAGATTCATCGCTGGAGTAGTCGCTGTAGTATTCACGGGTCTCGCGACCTTTTGCTCGTGTTACTCTTGTGGTTCCAGCAGCAGCCGGCGCTTGTCCTCGACGGCTGGAAGAAGACCGATTGCGGCTTGCATTATTTGCTCGGCGACTGCTCGATTGGTTCATAGGACGAGCATTTGAGGAGCGAGCAGTCGTGTTGTTGGATCTTTGTGGTCTTCTCGTTCTTGTCAAATTATTTTTGTCCATTTGTTGAGGCTTCATCATCATCACGCGTGTATGAGCAGTTGATGAATGCCTTGATGGTCTTGAGTTATGGTATCCTGGGGCGATGTTGGGCCTCATCGTTGATTCCTTTCAGTGGTATTGTTAGGGTGGGCAAAGAAAAGTGTCGATGTCGTTTGGGTTGCTTCCAACCGAGAAACTTCTTGAAGCGTTGACTGCTATGGTTACTATGTGATGGAATCTTTAGCGATGGCAGTTTTCCGTTGACGTGAGCAAATGTAGCCGCTGGCGATACTGTATGCCGTTGAAGCTGCGCGGGCTATGAATGCACATGTTATCGAATCCGACAAGTCGTTTGGTGGGACCACTCAAATGAATCCAATACATGTCGAATCCAATACATGTCGTCTGCTTCTTTTTTATATATTGAAAGCGTTCATCTAAAAAACTTATTGGGACAAACGCGTTTGTAACCACAAGAACGGCGCAAGGCTCAAAAACTGGTCGTCAAGTTTCTGCATCATCCTTGATGCGCTATACTTCAAAATTCCTGAAAGCGCATTCACTGCAATCGCTGCATTTTTGCATCTTGTCAATGACGCCCTTTCCTCCACAAAACGACATGTCGAATCAAGATTTGTCATGTTTCTCCTTATTTGACTTCTGTGATAGCAGCCAATCAACAAATGGCATGTTTGCTAATTTTCAGCGAAAAGAACCATCAGCCATTATGCATGCTGGGCATCGTCAGCGCCAACAAAATCATGAGGGAAATGAAATGAAAGAGACTGAGGAATTGCTTGCATCTGAATTGAGCAAGCTTTCTGTCCAGGAACGAGCCAAGGCTCTAGATGATTTACACTGTGTGGGAGAAGAGCTTCAGGAGACGCCTGAGATGATTCAGCATTCACTGTCAGAATTTGATTACTTGGTGCAAACTTGCGCCAATCGAATTTATTCCGTTGCTGTAAATCAGAACCGAGCCTATGTGCAGGATTCAGAGTTTCGTTTGAAATTTCTTAGGGCGAATATGTACGATACAAGAAAATCTGTTCATCAGATGATGAGTTTCTTGCAGCAAAAGGCACTCTATTTTGGAGAGGACAAGGTGGCGCATGACATCGCGGCTAGTGATCTAAACGAGGACGAGATTGAGCTGATGCGGTCTGGTTTCTGTCAGATTCAGGAGGGGCGAGATCGCAACGGCAGAGTTGTGGTGTTCAACTCTTTCAATCGGATGCCCACTCGGTTCAGAGGCATGCGGGATGAGAACTTTGCAGCGATGAACATTCGTGTGGTCTATCATATCGTGTTCAACATGTTGAGTTCGATACCAGAAGTTCAAACGAAAGGAATCGTCAAGATATATTATGACGAGTCGAACGGAGGGGACAGCCCATCGTTGCCTGGATTCAACTTCTTTTCGCAGGCGAGGCAATTTGGCGACACCCTTCCCATCTTTATATCCTCACTACACATCTGTCTTCATTCATCGCCAGGAAGTCTGGCTCTGCACAACCGTATGCTACAGTTCCTTCTGAAAGCTCTACCGCAAAGTACGAGGACAAGAGCTCGCCTTCATTACGGCAGCGATTTAGAAAGACAATATAAACTTCGAGGCTACGGTATTCCACTTGACACCTTTCCTGTTGACACCTCTGGCAACATCCGTGCGGTGGGACAGAATACTTGGTGCAAGGGATACTTGGGAAACGGAACTTTGACACTCGGGCAACAAGGGGGCCACGAGAGCGCTGCCATGGCACCAATCTCAGGTGGAATTTCGGAAGCTGATATCCTGTTTGGAAGAGGACGATTGGTTCAGTACCATCACGGAAATATCCGATTCAGAGAGCTTCTGGGCGAACACATTGAAGAATATGAAAATCTCCCTCGGAACCAAAGGCGGAAAGCTAGTGTTGTCTATACCCGCGAGCTTGTTGCAAGCGGGGCTCGGTTTTTGAAGGAAAACGGGAATGATGGATGGATTGTGTGTGACTTTGAAGAAGCCGTGGGCAAAGTCCTTCAGTTCTATCGCACCAGTCGTCGAAATAGGAAATGAATGAACACCGGGGCAGAAGCCAGCTACATCGGTTAAAAGACATACATTACTAGCTATACCGAACGGCGCGTGGTACACGTACCGTCAAAACTTGAATTGAAAACATCGGCTCCTTCAGGTTTTAAAAAATCGGCATCAAAGAAATAAGACACGGAGACTTTTCACTGCAAACATTTTTATTTAAGAGACGCGCTACGTTTTTCACACCCTAGTTTCCGGTGAATAAGTTTGACGAAACTTCAAACTGCTGTGTTCAAGTTTAGCCAAAAGTATTGTTCTTCACCCTTTGCGTTCGCAGAAACAGAAAATGTACTCTATTTTTTCAAGTGTTCGGGAAATGTTTGCACACTGACAAAACATATACAACATAAAGCATTATTGTCTATTCTTGTTGCGTTCCCACCACAAAAGCTCCATCTCTGCGTTGCGAAGATGGCGTCCTCTTCTCCACAAAACGATCAATGTCAATCATGTTTCTCTTTCTTTGACTTCTGTGATAGCAGCCAATCAACAAATGGCATAAGTGCTGCTAGTAATACTCAGCAGAAACAACCATCATCCACTATGCGTGCTGGTCATCTTCAGCGCCGACAAAACCATGAGGGAAATGAAATGAAAGAGACTGAGGAGTTCCTTGCGGCTGAAATGAACAAGCTTTCCGCCCAGGAACGAGCTAAGGTTCTAGATGATTTACACTGTGTTGGAGAAGAGCTTCAGGAGACACCTGAGATGATTCAGCAGTCGCTGTCAGAATTTGATTACTTGGTACAGAATTGCGACGATCGAATTTATTCCATTGCTGTGAATCAGAACCGAGCCTATGTGGAAGATTCAGAGTTTCGATTGAAATTTCTCAGGGCAAATATGTACGATACAAGAAAATCTGTTCATCAGATGATGAGTTTCTTGAATCAGAAGGCACTCTATTTTGGAGAGGACAAGGTGGCGCATGACATCGCGGCTAGTGATCTAAACGAGGACGAGGTTGAGTTGATGCGGTCTGGTTTTTTTCAGATTCAGGATGGGCGAGATCGCAATGGCAGAGTGATGGTGTATCACTCTGTTACTAGGATTCCCAGCCAATGCACGATTGAGAAGATGGTAAGTTTGTTGTGGAGACTGGACTGATGTCTGCAAGATACTCACACACCATTTTAGGTCCGCGTTATGTACCATCTCTTTTACAATATTTTAACTTCGATACAAGAAGCACAAAAGAAGGGAATCATAATGATATACTACGATGAGTCGAAAGGAAGGGACAATTCAAAACCGCCTGGATTCAACTTCTTGTCGACGTCCCACCACTTTGGTAATTCCCTTCCAATTCATATATCCGCATTGCACCTATGTCTTCATTCATCTCCAGGGAGTTTGGCTCTGCACAACCGTCTTTTAAAGTTCCTTCTGAAAGCTCTGCCGCAAAGTACGAGGACAAGAGCTCGCCTTCACTATGGCAGCGACTTAGAAAGACAATATAAACTTCAAGGCTACGGCATTCCACTTGATACCTTTCCTGTTGACAGCGGTGGCAACATCCGTGTTGAGATACAAAATGCTTGGTGCAAGGGTTATATGGACGAAGGCTCGACAATCGGGCAACAAGGGGGTCACAAGAACGCTACCATAACACTAATCTTTGGGGGGATCTGGCAGACCGATATCTTGTTTGGGCGAGGACGATTGGTTCAGTACCATCACGGAAATGTTCGATTCCGAGAGTTTTTGGACGAACACATTGAAGAATACGAAAATCTCCCTCGGAACCAAAGACGGAAGGCTAGTGTTGGCTATACCCGAGAGCTTGTTTCAAACGGGAATCGCTTTTTGAAGGAAAACGGGAATGATGGATGGATTGTGTGTGACTTTGAAGAAGCTGTGGGCAAAGTCCTTCAGTTCTATCGCACCAGTCGTCGGAACAGGAAATACATGAGTTCTGGGACAGAAGCTGGCTATATCGGCTAACATATCTACTAGCTATAGGATTATTACATTTTATCAGTCAGTTGAACTTGAAGGGCATTCGCCGACATAATCATCGTTGGATTTTCGAGTAGCTGTCACATTGACTATGAATTTACGCGCAAACTTGACGCGGCTCACATCAGCTTCTTTATTGTCATGAAATGCGTGCAAAGGGTACATGAAAAACGGAACTTCGACGATCAGGCAACAAGCAGGCCAGGCAGGGAGACACATTCATGGCCCGAATCTCAGGTGAAACCGGGCGGTTGGCTGTGTACTTGTACCATCCTGGGAATGTCCGACGCAGAGAGTTTTTAGCTGAACAAGAATATGTTAGTCTTTCTCGAGGCTGTATTTGGCAATGCCCGCAAGCCTACGGAGAGTCCTTTTTAAAAAAAGAATAAACAGGGAGTGTGTGCGTGTGTGTGCGACTTTGAAGAAGCCGTGGGCAAAGTCCTCTAGTAGTTTTATCGCACCCCATCGTCGGAATATGAAATAAATGGTTGGGAGCTGGAGATATTGATTAACATACATGCCTAGTTTTGTGGTCAACGTATCAGTTTTCATGTATATTCGCCGATAATCATCATTGTTTAATGTAACTTCAATTGGAATCAATAATGGTTGGAATAGCTATAAATCTGCTCTCTCGTCAACGTGATTCACATGTTCGTACAAACCATTTGGCTTTGCCATGAAGCGCAAATCATCAATGAACTGCTTCTTGTCTACCATTCGTACTTTCTTTAGAGTTGCCTCGGTCAAGTCTCGTCCCTTTTGTTGGGCTTGCAAGCTTTGTTGAATCCACTCTTCCCCTCCTACACCCCAAACTTCGATGCAATCAGCATCAAAAAAGTAGAGGGAGTCTTTTCCGTTGGGCAGCAACTCGGCTGCTTCAAATGAGGAGCAGTATTCCATGGCCCGGCAGTCTTCCAAAGTCTCTGTCAAGTGTAGGCGAGGCTGGGATGTGCTTCCTCCGACTCCAATTCCATGGACACAGCCATCTGTAGCTGAGGACGATGTCATTCTGCGATTGCTCGGATTGAGAGAAGATGGATGACAGTACATAAAGTTTCCATTCTTTAATTTGTCGCGTGGGCGTATGATCGCGATATCATTCTCCTTTTCGTCAATTTTGAACAAGAAGCAATCTTTGTTGCCAAAAAAGGAATTGGATTCCGACCAAACGGAAGTTGTGAAGAAACCTATTGTGCTTTGTTTGCTCGTTTTCTCCATCATGTGCTTTGCTGAAGGCTTCGCAGAGATAAGCATGAGGGTGGGCCCTCCATATCCCTTAAGCGTTGACAGTAACATAGCAAATGATAGACCGTCTCCTTGTTCTGATGAATACAAGCGCTTCCATCGTGTGCCGAGAACTTCTGGGTCAGCAGCGGAGAGCTTCGCCAACAAAGGATGTAGACCAAGGATTTCACTGCCTGATTCATCTGATTGCGGAAAAAATACAGACGGCTCTGACAACTGAGGCAGTGCTGCAATTTGTTCCCAGTCATCATCATCTTCTGAATTTGCTTTCTGTGCTTGCCGTCTTCTTCGTTGGACCGGAGGCAATTCTTCGCTCTTTTTCGATTCAATGGTTTGCTTACCCTTTTGGTATTGCGCTTCTTGCCAGGCTCTCAGTTCTTCCGCGGTGGGTTCCGCCAAGGAAGATTCTTCGCTTTCCGCTCCATCCGATTTTTTGTCATCTAATAGGTGAGACAAATCCATGTCACCAAATTGAGATTGAAGACGAGAGAGTAGCTCGGATTCCGTCTCCATTGTGTATTGCTGTTGGATGATTTGAAGGTAATTATGTAGTATATCAGTAGTCTACGGACTGTAATGTTTCTTTTGTGGTGCGCTGCGGGTTTCAAGAAAACTCCAGTTTCTTCTGTATGCGGTGTCATCTGATTATTATTGATGAATATTGCGCTTGATTCTTGGGACGAATTCTTTGGATGGTTTGAGGTTCGCGTCACCTGTATTCTTTGACACCTTTCTTGTAAACCCATGAACTCGCGCTAAAATCTGAGCTTTGGTATTTTGAATATGTGAAAGTAAAATATTCATGCCGAAGGAAAAATTACCTTCCACGCGAGCCGATCAATACACTTAACAATCAGCGATATATTTTGGCCGTCGCCAACGAAATGGCGAGATCCCATCAGTCACGTTTTGGTTGGTGGGAGATAGAATTGGCATATACTGTTCACTCTTCCCACCACACTTCTCTCATTCCAATAAATTAAGCTCCAACAACCCTTTGATTACAGCCATGAAGCCGGTAGCATCGGATTCCTACTACTCGCGAGATCAAACCTCGTATTCTGAAAGCACGAGGACACCATACATTCAAGAAGATGATTCCATGATGACATATTACACGGATGAATCGGTGGAAAGGCGCCAGAATAAAAAGTTGACCTACGACACTTTCATTCCCATGGAATCTGATTCGAGCAGAGAGTCTGCATCTGGAAGGGGATGGAGAAAGGAAGGTTTATCCATTGACACCAGAAACGATGTCCCAAGCGACGATGAAGTAGCAGAGGAAGCTGCCAAGAAGACTCTTTCTCCAGGAATGGTCGATACTGAAAATATTCGCAACAAACGTCGTCAGCGATTGGCGCGAATGGCGAGAACCCGAAATGAACGACAAGAAGCTGAAGAAGACGAAGAGAACTATCATCGCAGAAACTACGAAAGCAACACTGCTACTCCTTCGTCACCTATCAAGCAGCGCTACGTGCCGTCTCCAATTGTGGAAGAACGACCGGAACGAAGCTTTTCTGTATCGCCACAAAAGTATTCACGGTATGGATCGACACAGAAGGGATACGATGAGTCGGCAGCCGAGCTATCCACACAACATGTCGCATCGCCTACAAAAAGAGGATATTCTGGTGTCCTTTCTCCGCAAGGCCGATCGTCACCTCAAAAGGCTAGCGGAGCCTTTCAACCCTACAAGTCACCTGCCAATATGACATCATCCGACTACGCCCGAACAAGCTACAATTTTGATTTCCGAGACGACGACAACGACAATGGCGACGAAAGCGACGTGTCTCGAGCAGGATCGAGCAACGATTCTCGTGCCAGCAGCAAACACCAAGAGAGAGAGCACCAAGAAGATAGATACCAGAGCCATCTACGATACGAATCTGACACATTGGAAGAACAGAACCAAGAAGACAGATACCAGAGTCACCAAAGATATGAAACTGATACATTGGAAGAGCAATATGGAGATGACAGTCACGGCCGATACCAATATCAGGACAATGGTGATTCCTCGACACTGAATGCAAAACCTTCCGATGGCAGTGATATAGTTCCGTACTCCTCATCTCCTAAGAAGCACCATGAAAGAGGTGACCAACTAGAGCAAGACGAAGACGAGCACGGATTCCATGCATTGACAAAGAGCGACAGCGATGGTCTCGTCGAGCATCGTGACGGATACGAACGGCATCATGATTCCGCACGACGGGAGGAGCTAAGAGACGAGGCGAGAAAAGATTATGAGTCTACTCCATACCGCGCTTCCAATCATAAGGGATACCGACAAGATCACCAGCATGAGAGGTCAAACGTATCTTCATCGAATGCCAGAGATAGGCGTACGCACGGGCAAGACACCTACAATGAAAACCAGATCGACACATATCAAATCAATGCTGGAAACGGCAAGCCAACAACTACCCCAACAGCAGGAAGGCACCATCCAAGCCAAAATCTTGAACGAAGGAGATACGCTCCAGAACCACCATCTCAAAGAGAATCCATTCAAGCTCACATGGCCCACGCTTATGTATCTCCTCATGGTTACCAAAACCCAGAGTATGCAGCGATGGCCAATCACAATGCAAGACATGCACTCTTGAGGCGATACGGAGCTAATCACAATGCCAACATGCATCCTCCTATGCCCCAACAGTATGGTCAACAACAACTTTCCTCGGTGCAAGCTTCGACACCAAAACAGCTTACACCAATGCATCCTCCAATGCCCCAACAATACCAAATTCGAACACAGACGACACGAAAAGTGGCAATGCCAGTTATGGAAGACGACAGTGCTAGAAGCAGTGGAAGAAGGATGTCACCTATGATCGAGGACCACTCGTACATGAGCATGGAGTCGAGCTTTATCAACGCTTCAGTGAATACAGGTGTCGGGTGTCAAGCAATTCAATGTCAGTCTGTAATGACCAAAATATGGACTTGCGGTACAATAGGAGACGTTGACGATTTCGACCCAAGGACCAAGATATTCGCAGGCTTGGCCGAAGGACCAATGGGCGCTTTCGCCATGGGGGCTCAAGGGCCACGCAGAAACGCCGTGAATTCGAAATCAGATCGAAATAAGAAAAGCAGTGCGGATGGGAAACAGAACGAGAAATCTTTTCAGAATGGTTTTGTGGGTGCAATTGAAAAGATCTCAGCTGAAGCTCAGTTCCTTGGAACTGAAGCAACACAATTGCTCTCAGGTGTGATCAATGGACCCACACAGGCGGGCGATGTGTCAAAGGAACAACCAGCAGTTGTGAAATCGTCCAAAGACGATGACAGCAGCTCCTCTTCTGACAGCAGTGACAGTGAAACAGAGTTCGACATAGGTGGTCCTTCAGAGCAGAAAGAACAAAAACAAGAAAAGAAGAAAGAGCAGAAACAAGAAAAGAAGCCAGCTGGTGGTCGCTCCAAGCAGCAGCCAACGAATGCCCAGATTCCAGAAACGGCACTGGATGTCACGGGGCCAAAGTCTCCGTCCAACGGGATCTACGCTTCTGTTGTCAAGGGCATGAATAGACGGGATCAGCTCATGAGACTACAAAAAGAACGACAAACCCAAAACGAAGCGACATCTACAAAGCAGGGAACAGCAATAGAATTTGCAACAGGGACAGATCAGCTACGCGATGTTTACAAGCATCTCTTTGACACCATGAAGAGTCCTATGAATCCATTGTATCTTGAGAATCCATTACAAGCGAAGAAGGACAAGTCCCTTGCGATTGAAGAAGTAGGTACCAAGGGAGCTGGACTCGACGGAGAAACTGTATTTCTCTCGTTCGACAAGGATCCTGAGTCAAAAAGCGATTTAGTGTCTGGTAGCCAACCAGTTGCAGTGAAGGAAGAGAAAGTGAAGGAGGAGAAAGAGAAAGCCGCAGTCTCCGGAATATTGTCGGCCCTTGAAAACACCCTTGCGCAAATGATGCTTCCTGACAGTCTTTCTCAGGCGAATGTGGAGGATTCAGTGATTGGTTCTATAGGTGGTGACGAAGAGACCAAGTCAGCAGCAGATGAACATGATCTACTTTTTATTGAAGAAAACTTGGATAAAAAAACTGATCAAGCCACTCCCAACCTCGAGACATCCGATGGACCAGTATTGAAAGCAACGCCAAACACTGACACGGAAGCGGCGGAGGCTAAGCTGGATCAAGACTCGGAAGAAAATTCTGTTTCGAAAGAAATGATGAACGATTTGAACGATTTGTTGCAAAAGAAGCAAGAGCAAAAGCCAATCGAAAGGTATGAGGTGAAAGCAGCTGTATCCATGGTATCCATGACCGATGCCGACATCGAGGCAGAGCTAGAGAGAATGACGGATGATGAGAGTATGGACGAGTCTTCTGATGACCAGATACCTGACAACTACGATGGACCGACGGACGATGAGATCATGGCGGAATTAATGGGAGGTATGGACGATGGCGACGACGGTGAAGAACATGTGAAGAGCATGTTTGATGATGCAACCGTCGATGACGATCAATCCGCCCTCTCTCTTCCGTCAGTTTTGAAATCGAAGACGCGCTTCTCAAACGAAGTCTCTCAATTGAAGATAATATCAGAAGATACCACTGGTGATCTTGAATCATTAAAGCGAGCAGCGAAGGCACTTGAAGAAGCGATCAATAGGGCATCTACTGCTCATCAGGTACAAAGGACGAATGCAACATCTGCACACTACGAGGTTACTCCATCCATGTCGTCGCCGAACCTTTCTTTCACCACCGCATTGATGGAAGAAACGCAGGAACCATCATCATCATGGTTGCGGACTATGTGGAAGAAATAAACAACTCCATTTGTCGCTCTTGAATTCCAGCTCTCCCAAGAGAGCCAACGCATTCCCTTTGTCGTGCAAGGGGTGTTCGCAAATTGACAGCATGGTCAGAAGCTACAAAAACTTGATCCAAACCTTCATAATACTACAGAATGGAAATTGCCAATGTAAAATAAATGTGATAGTGTATGAACATACCGGTAATATTTGTTAAAAACTATCGCTTGCTATCTACTATCTTCGTTTTCCAAGTGTGACATAGACCACACGTTTCTCCCCGAACCAGTCTTGTACCGTCAACGAGATCTTCTCACCACGGACACGACTGTCTAGTTCATTTTGAAGTTCTTGCAACGAAGAGACTTCCTTTCCCGACACTGCAAGGATGCAATCGCCGTATTCGACAGTACCATTTGGCCGAACCTTGATTGGCATTAAGCCAGCTTGTTCTGCTGGCGAGCCCGGATCCACAGATGTAATGACATTGCAATACACTCTTGTAGCAGACTTATCGCCCTCACCACCGTCGCCTATTGTTTGCTTTAGTACCGAAATGCCCAAGTATCCACGATCTTTCTTAAACCCCTTGGCCACACGATCCGCTCGGATAATCTCCTCCACCACCGGTTTCAGCTGATCCGCAGGCACCGCAAATCCAATACCAGCATTGCTCCCGGAAGTTGTGATGATCGCTGTATTGATTCCTACCACTTCTCCCTTTAGATTTAATAATGGGCCACCCGAATTGCCTGGATTAATGGCCGCATCCGTTTGGATGCAGTTCCGAATGGGAGCATTGGCCGGAGTCCGTGCGGTACCCGCTCGGAATTCCCGATTGACCGCCGAGACGACCCCCGTCGTGACCGTCTTGTCCAAACCAAAAGGATTTCCAATCGCAACCACTGATTGTCCAACCAGTAAATTGGAGGAGCATCCAAAGGAAACAATGCCACCTTCCGTTGTAGTTGTTGTTTTGCTACTTTTCGAGTCGTCATCATTGTTGTCGTCGCTGTCGTCTTGAATCTTGAGAACAGCCAAGTCCAAATCCGGCATGACGTTGACGATGCGACATTGTTTGTACTGGGTGTCGCTATTGATTCGGACGTACACCGTCGCTGATAATTGCTGTAGTTCATCCGAATTTGCAAAGGCGTCCTTCAGGTTGGACTGAATCGAATTCACAATCGTCTCGGGAAATAGGAGTGTAGCATTCCCAGCGATTTGATCCACAATGGTATTGAAATTGGATAAGGCTTGCTGAATGGTGTAGGCTCGCTCAATGACGTGGTAGTTGGTACAAACATATCCATCAGTCGAGAGCTGAAAACCAGATCCAGATCCCAACGATCGCCCTCCAGATGGAAGGGTACCGTTTTTTCTAGTATTAGTTGGTCCCGACACCGATTCCACATAGGCCACTGCCGAGCCACATTTTCGGACCACGGATGTGATGGATCGTTCCGATGGGGTCAAGTCTTTCTCCAATTCCGAGATTGGGACTGCCACGGAATTCAATTTGCTTATGCTTCTCGATGGTGCATGAAGATGATTTATTCTCATGCCAAAACCGAGCGCTCCTCGATTAGACGAAGACGAGCTGATGCTGAATCCAGATGTGCATTCGAAGACAATTAAGCAGGAAACGTAGATGAGGAACATACGAAGTTTCCTGAAGTCATTCATTGTAGACTTATATATGTTTGCTACTATCCGAACAAGATGTGCACTGGGTAAAGGGGAATGGAAACTAGTGTGACGTTAGGTTGGATCAAGTCGTGGGCGGCGTCAGGTTGAGTGTTTCCCAAACATGCGTTTAGATTTTGGACATCATCATCGTCATCAACACTTTCATGTTTCGTCATTTGATACGCAGCACTGATGAATGACTCAGTCGTGTGTACCTGCAGTACCATGAGAGTGAGTGCATGATGTGCCTATCACTGTCGGACGGATCTGTCCGATGCTCACGATTTCGATTAGCCAGACTCATACTGCATACGTCACTTAGCCCAATGAATATTTGGGGAGTTTGTCGACGAAAAATCCCTTTTTTTGGTGTTCTCCGAAATTCCCGATGGCCTGAAGATGAGATGACACTGCGGTTCTCTCATCTGAATTTATTGTTGCCTTATTTCTCTGGAGAGGTTCCGAGTAATACCGGTACAGAACATCACCATCTGATACTTTCAAACTCATTCTTGCCGCTAATCTGAATCTGATAGTCAACAAGCTCGCTTTCTATTTTAGACAATGGGCGACGAAGCCCAAAAGAACGCAAAGGCGGCTGCGGAAGCGAAACAAAAGGCTGCTAAGAAAGCTTCCAAGTCTCCTCAACCGCCCAAGATTAAGAAGCAGTCCTCCGCAAGGAAGATGGACGATAAGAAAGATAAAGCTGTGTCAGTGAGATCTCCCAGAGCTCAGCAGAAAAAGAAACCTGCAGCTGCGGGTACTCGGAACAAATCACCATCTCCTCCCCAGGACCAAGCTCCTCCGCCGCCCGGGTCTGATCCACCAGGACCTGAACCGGCTAAGCACCCTGTTGAACTTCAGGAGCCTGCACCAGTCCCTGCACCACCTCCAGTCCAGGCACCTGCACCTCCTCAGGCACCTCCTCAGGCACCTCCACAGGCACCTCCTCAAGCTCCACCACCACCAGTCGAACAAGCACCAATTCCACCTCCAGTTCCACAAGCCCCTCCACCTCAAGCGCCTCCGCAGCCAGCACCAGCCCCGGTGCCCGTCCAGCAAGCGCCTCCGCAGCCAGCACCAGCCCCGGTGCCCGTCCAGCAAGCGCCTCCGCAGCTAGCATCAGTTCCAGCACAGGCTCCTGCTCAGCAACAAGCTCCAGCTCCCGCACCACCTCCTCCTGTCCAACAACAGGCTCCTGCACCTCCACAACAGCAATATCAAGCTCCTCCTCAGGCCCCGCCGCAGCAGCAACCTTTGCCACAACAACAGCAGCAACAACCTCAATATGTGGAACAACAACAACCTGTTCAACAGCAGCAGCCGCAATATGTGGAACAGCAGCAGCAACAGCCGCAATATTCGCAACCTCCTCCACAGCAATACCAGGCACCGCCGCCTCAGCAACAGCAACAGGTTCAATACGTACAGGATCCGCAATATGCACAGCAACAGCAACAGCCTGTACAATATCAACAACAGCAGCAGCCGATCCAGTATCAACAGCAGCAGCAACAAGAGCCTGTCCAGTATCAACAGCAGCAACAGCAACCTGTCCAATACCAACAGCAGCTAGATCCGATGCAACCACAAATGGTGAATCCACAACAAATGCAAGCACAGCGACTACAAGAACGTGTTCATCCTGGTACAGGAGCGGCACCACCGCGTGAAGAAACGGAAGAGGAAAAGAAGGCAAGAAAGAAGGCCGAGAAGAAGGAAAAGAAAAAACACAAGAAAAAGGGAGCAAGGGGCCTACTCAAGTCTGGTATCAAGACCGTCGCCAAGCCAGGAATGTTCGTGGCCAAGCATGCCCAAAAGGGTACAATGGCAGTCGCGGGAGTTGCCATGTCTGGTACCATGGCCGTTGGAAAGGCAGGCTTAAAGGGTGTCCAAACGGTCACCGGTACTGGACATCACAAAGATAAGGACAAGAAGAAGCTTCAACAGTCCGGAGAATTTACTCAAGAGCTTATACCACCTCCACAACAGCAGCAGCAGCAACTGCAACAACAACCGCAACAACAACAACTGCAACAAGTCGGTCAACCACAACAAGTTGCTCCTGGCCAGCCCAATCACAATCAAATGATGGGGCAATCAGGTGCAGCTCCTCCTGGTCCAGGCCAACCACAACGACCTGTGCTGGAAGCTGCTCCTCCTTCTGGTGGACAGGAGAAAGAAATGACTCCAGAAGAAAAGAAAAAGGCCATGAAGAAAGACAAAAAACACGGCTTCTCCAAGTCTTTCAAGAGGCATAAGCACGACACGGGAATCTCGGTTGCCGACTATGAAAGTCTCAAGGCCAAATACGAGTCGGTCAATACCATGAACAAGCGATACGAATCTCGTGTGGCCCAATTGAACTTGGAACTCATGGCCTTGGAAGAGACGGTAGCGACCAAAGACAAGGAGATTAATACCCTTCGAGAAAATTTGCAATCGATTGCGTCGCAACGATCAACAGTCGCCGCCGCGCCTCATGAAACTCTGGCGCAAAAGCGTGAAAAGAAACGTCAACTCGAACAAAGAGTGAGTCACCAAATGCACCATCACGAAGTGGCACCTGCGCAACTGGCGGCTGCCACGAATGCTGCGGCCGCGCAACAGCAATAAGCGGACAACCAGCACTATAGTATCGTTCATCAGCGACCAAGGGGGAAATGAATGTCGTTCGATTTGTGTGTATGTAAAAATGTTTTGTAACGAGACCATATTGTAATGGGTTTGAAGATTTTAAAATAAAAAATGGTAGATGAAAAGCAAGTATCATTCTCTTCGGAAGCTCAGATCCATATTCCAATACTGTGCGCAGTATTCCAATAGGTAGATAGGCGCCTCTCTGTTGTAATCGAACTATTCATCCCACAGTCACCAAAAGTTTCTGTTCCGCGCCTGCCATTCGACATTGTTGTCGATGATGAGTACATCTAAGTAGAAGTGATGAAAAAGACTTGAACAGTTTCTTGCCTTATGATTTGGAGAATCGAAATTAGATTCGTGAGTCAATCAATCAGATGTCATGCAAATATATTCCTTGAAATCCACACTGGCTGGCATTTTGGTGACTTATTTTTTCCAAATGACAGGTGTTGGATACGCTGCATAGAAGCCAATAAGATTTCCACAACGTACACATCTCCAAAGCCAACAAAGATACTCTTCTAACGCTGAATTTCAGCAAGCTGTTGTCCGTGAAACTGATATTGGTTGCCTAGGCAGATAGCAACTGCGACATACAATAGAATGAGTACAACAGAAGAACCTATAGCGCCAACTGAGGCCGGAGCTCCTGATGCCCGAGAGCAAATGTCAGCAGAGCTTGGCATGATTGGCGACATTTCCGAGACTATTGAAGAGGGAGAAGAAGAAGAGGAATCGGAGGAGGAAGAAGAAGAGGTGCCATCGCCAGCAGCAGCAGCTCCTGGTGAAGCAGCTCCGACTGAAGCTGCTACAGCAGAGGGCGCCAACGAAGCAGATAAACCGAAAAAGAAAAAGAAGAAGAAATCAAAGGGTGCCAAATTTATGAATAAAATGGCACAACCTGGTGTGTTCATGGCTAAACAAGCTCAAAAGGGTGTGGAAACGATGGTCATTAATCCCACCATGGCAGTAGGAAAGGCAGTCGGAAAGGGTGTCGAAACCGTTGTGGTGAATCCCACCATGGCAGCAGGAAAGGCAGTCGGAAAGGGAGTCGAAAATGCCGTGGTAAATCCTACTATGGCGGTGGGTAAGGGTGTAGGAGATGCTGCCAGGAAGATGGCGGGCAAAGAGAAGTCCTCGAAGAAAAAAAGCAGCAAAAAGAAATCGCAAACTTCAGGCGATGCTACGGAAGAAAAATCTGATGACAAAAAAGACAAAGACAAGTCAGAATCCAGTAAAAAATCCAGCAAGGATCATCGAAAAAGCAAGAGCGGTAGTAAGTCCAAAAGTGGACTGTCCAAATTCACCAAAGGGTTAGGTTTGGATGGTGGTGTCTCTGCCTCGGAACACAAAGCACTGAAAGAAACGAACAAGAAACTTGAGTCGAGAGTTGCTCAACTTGATCTAGAGGTCAGTGATTTAGAAGAAAAACTAGATGAAAAGGAAAAGGAGATTGCAGCTCTGCGAGAACAGCTCAAGAAGATTGGCGTCGGAAACCAGGAACTTACTTTGGAAGAAGCAACGACACCAAGCTTGTCCGAGAAGCGTGCTCAGAAGCGTCTCATGGAAGAAAAGGCCAATATTCTAATGACAGAGGGTCACAACAGTGGCAAATTGAGGGGACTGGACGACTCCAATCATTCTACTTCCTCACAAAAAGGAGATGGCTCCATGAAGATTATCTCCAAGGCAAAGGAGACTGAACTTCAGAGAAAGAAGCGAATGGAGAATTCCAAGATTGTCCACAAGATGAGAAATCTCAGTACTCGTAATACATATTTCCAACCCCAAAAGACTAATGGCGTCGCAGCAAATCCGCTAGGAATGGGCGATTACGAACCGCCGGTCTTCCCCAAGACCCCTGAAGCCGTCCAGCTTATCCACAATGCCTTGCGAAAGAACGTATTTTTCGACAAGATGAATCAAGATGATTTCGATCGTATGACTCCGAGTTTCGAGAAGGTGCTGGTAAAGAATGGCGAACATATTATCACGCAGGGTGACAAAGCCGACTTTTTCTATATCGTGGCAAAAGGAAAGGTTATTTACAAGGTGGACGGAAAGCTAGTTGGAGAAGCGTCAAAAGAACAATCCTTTGGTGAACTCTCTCTATTGTACACATCCCCTCGTGCAGCATCCGTGATTGCTCTCTCCAATCCAACCGAGCTGTTCCGGATTGATCAACGGGCCTTCCGTCAAATCTTGCAAAACAAGGCAAAGGAATTCGAGAAAGAAAAACTTGAGCTCCTCAAGGCAGTCAGGGCCTTCGAAGGTGTCACTGACTCGGATCTGTATCGATTAGCCGATTGTATGATCATGCGAAAGTTCAAGGCTGATCAGGTGGTCGTTCGCAAGGGTGACGTGGGAAACTGCTTCTATATTATTCACTCAGGTACCATGAAAGTTACTGACATTGGGGACGGAACCTCCGCGAATGAAGGTGTTATTTTGGAGCCAAAGGATTACTTTGGAGAAAGAGCACTAATCACTGATGAACGCAGATCCGCAAATGTCTCTGGTGCCGAGGACGGAGCTTGTTTCGCTATTGATCGTGTTACCTTTGAAAAGGTTCTTGGTCAATTCTCGCAAGTCATCATGCGATCTCACGATAAGGACATGTTGGTAAGTCTCCTTGGTTTCTTAACCCTCTTGTCATGCACACCGCCTAACATGTTCCGTCGAAAAAATAGGCAAATATCAAGAATATCAAGGAGTCCAAGTTTAGTGATGCAATGATTGAGACTCTTTCTTCTGCGATTGTAGATATCACATTCAAGGCCGGAGATGCAATTCAAGAAAAGGGTGTTAAGCAGCAGGGCGCACTATTCCTCATTCGCGAAGGTTCTGTGACAATCGAGAAAGGTGGCAAGTCCACGACCCTAAAAAAAGATGAATACTTTGGAGACGATCAAATTGGCAAATTCACACCAGAACAAGTCACACCAGATTATTCAGCCACTGCGGCTACAGATTGTACCTGTGGCTTTTTGGGCTTGAAGCAATTCCCCAAGCTATCGCTCGATGGTACAACGAAAGAAGACGATGTTGCCAACACAAGAATCATGAGACGTCGATCAACGATTCGAGAATCCTTCCGATTCCGCAAGGTTGAATTGGATAAAATGGACAAGCTTCAAGTGTTGGGTGAAGGTCAGTTCGGTTGCGTCCATTTGGTGAAAGCCACCAATGTTGCTGGTGAGACGCGGACTGGCGATGGGGGAGTTCCCGATAGTTATGCTCTCAAGGTGCAAGATCTGGCAGAGCTCGGTGGCTTGCAATTCAAAGAACTCATTGACAGAGAACAAAAGGTTATGGAAAACATGCGTCACCCATTCGTAGTGGATTTGATTCATACTCAAATCATTGGAACGGACGCATACATGCTAATGAACTGCATCACATGCGGAGAGCTATGGAGTGTCGTTCACACGCAAGGCGATTCCGGCGAATGGGAATCGGGTATCCCCGAGGATCACGCCAGGTTTTACGCCATTGTCATTGCGGATGCAATGGCGTTCATGCATAACGCCAAGGTTGTCTATCGCGATTTAAAGCCAGAGAATGTGATGATCGACAAGGTTGGATACCCAAACATTATTGACTTTGGTTTTGCCAAGGAAATCGAAGGAAAGACTTACACTTTCTGTGGGACTCCAAACTACATTGCACCAGAAATTGTTGCAAACATGGGACACAGCTTTGGAGTGGATCATTGGGCGTTTGGAATTTTAATCTATGAAATGATTAGCGGAGAGAATCCCTTCTTTTACGAAGGCATGGAGCATGCTCAATTATTGGAGAATATAGCCAATACGGAAGCCTATCCCATTACAAAGGAATGTTCCGCGGAGGTCAAGAAATTGATCGACGCTCTGTTGGAAAAGGACCCAACCCAAAGAATAGGAATGTTGGCCGGCAGGGAGAATGATATTTTGGAGCATGTGTGGTTCAAGGACATTGACTTGAAGAAACTTCGTGAAAAAGAGATCCCAGCACCAATAATTCCACCTTCCATGATAGAAGAAGAAAACAAGTAAAACTTTAAGCTATGCCAGTGCATAAATGGAAATATAGACTAGAGTTCTTTACCAGTTGTTGTTGGATGTATCACTTCCCTCAAGCCATTGGTATACGGTACATCCATCGTTCGCTCTTTTCATTCGACTCATTCGACCTGCTATGCTCTATATCTCCTACTGGTACCCGCTTCTGAGAGATCTTGACAATCAGGTTGGCGCTAATGTCGCTAACATCGCTACTACCAGAACCTGGAATTCTTCCCAGCACCATTAAGAAAAAAAGAAGAGAACTAGTAAATTACAATTTAGCCATATTCCTGTACCCCTTGCGTTTTAAGTCCACCCTTCAATGATAGAAGTACGAGAATTTTCGTGTAGTAAAATTAACAATGCCAAAAAAAGATTACAGTCGTTTGCTTGTTGGTATATGTATGCGCATTTTATGAATCAAACCATTGCATCCTCGATACCGTCGTCCTTGACCTCATCGTCGCTCTCGTCACTAATTTCCAATTGATCATTCGACTCGATCGACTTTTTAAGATCGTTGCTCAATTCCGTGGTAGCTTCCAATGCACCCTCCGCTTCCGAGGAAAGATTTTTTCTCTCCATCAGATTCCCGCTAATGTCCAGGATGGAAGAACTGTCCCCCCCTGTCAAAGGACCATCAGCAGGTGCAGTACCACCAACACCAACACTTTGAGAATCGTCCGTGTAAGATCGACGACTGCTTACCCCACTCCGCAATACAAAACTTTTTTCCCAGCGAACCGTACTGGCCCGGGCATCTTCCTTTTGAGATTCGCTTCCAAGTTCCCTTCCTCGAACTTTGGCCACGAATGGTCGGCAGCACAAAAAGTCCATAAAGGCCTTGTAAATGTCCGGTTTCCTTGAAATCACCACCGCACTCATGAGAGTCTGCAAATGGCTCCAAGTGCCTCCCGCAAACCCGGACCATGACGGAGTAAAGGAGGGAAGGACAAAAATCAAAATCACCGAGGGGATCCAAAAGATGCAAAACACTAGCAGCAAACGTCCAAAGTAAATAGACAGCAAGCGTCGTTTACCAGTGGGCGGCAAGAGTTTCCGTCGCTGAATGTCAAACGATACGTGCAATCCGTAAAACGTCGGGATTCCCACAAAGAGTGGCACAAATAACAGCCAAAAGTAATACGAGGACTCTTCGTCCACTTCCGTGGGCAGACAGGCTAGTCCGGAAATGAGCCCCGAATGAAAGGGAAAGCGTGCCTCTTCATAGACTCCCCAACTGCCCAAGAAAATGACCCAGGCAAACGCGGCCAAACATTGCAAGCTCACAGCATTGCTGGTCGGTACCCGATACCTTCTTCGGACATTCGAGTCCTTGAGCATGGCATGAACCTGATAGGCAATAATGGCATTGATCCAGGCCGAGCCACCAATTCCAAAGACCGTGTACCATTGTTGCATGTTGCACATGGCCTTGCTGTAATACGAGCCCTTAAAGGCATTCATGAAACAGGTGATCCCACACAGTAGGGAGAAGGTAAAGTCCGGTACCAGCAAGTACAACAAATATAAGTTGAAGGGTTTTCGTCTCACTTTTTTGTTGGTTAGAATGCTCGCAAACAACAGAAAACTAAAGAGACCCACAGAAACTGTAATGACTGCCCAAGTGTACCAATAATACACCAGCGTTTCGTCCGGTGGTGCCGCTGCCATTTGATCGTAGCGAGTACTGTTTTCATTCAATTCGTTCATGCGTAATCTTGGAATTGCTTTGTTGTCACCAAAGGTGTTGTCAAAGTTGTTTTCACCACCACCATAATTGTCTGCAATTTCAATTTGATCTGCCATTATAATACTCTAATACAAGACACTGATACTGTGTAGATATTATATGATCTTGTTGCTTGTTTCCAAATCTTGCTGAGTCAGAGTTTGCTTCGGGTTGCGACGTGAATATATGCGCCGTTTTGTGGCTTTGCTTTGTTTTTATGCGGTTTTCGCTATTATTATTATTATTCTGATCGAGCTACGTGAGCGTGCGGTGGGAGGAGCATGGGAGATGGACTTCTTTTGAAATCACAAAAGTTCAAGCATTTCATCGGCCTTTTTTCGTTTTCCTACAAGCGGCGAACTCGGTTCTTCTTCGTGTACCATATAAATGTGTAAAGAACAGTACAAATAACAGTACATCGGACATTTGGCGTCGTAATGCTGGATAAAAAGAGAACGCCTTCCAAATTGATCATTTCTGATCTTCAATGATCAGATATTTTGACGAGCAAGTTTTGAGTTTGACTCATATGCCGGTACCGGTATACCGTAACTACATACAGTCCTCATATGTAACAAAACCACGTTGATAAGGCTCAAACTAGGTTTTGGGGCGATGTCAATTTGGGGCTGAAGATAGATTCGTTTGAAAATCGATTTTAGAATATTGTGAGCAGTTTGAAGACTCAAACTTCTTTTAGTCGTGCTACATTCGTCTGATCTGATCTGAACCAACTCCAACCAATCCCGCTGGATTGTTAGGTATAGAATGTTGGAGATGTAGCGTGATAGCCGTAGCTTCTACGCTGACAACTTCCTCTGATCTGATAGTTGGATTCGTGTTGAGTTTTCTCACCGAATCCGACTCACTCGATCACTCAGACATTCAGTCGATTCGATCAAATCTCAGAACTCAGAATCCCTGGTATTCGTTCACTCATAATATACTTAAAAATTGGGCGATGATTCTTCGTCTTTGTGATCTCTCTTCCATCAGATATGAATCAATAGAAAAGGATATTTGTCCTACACTGTAGGAGTCCTATAGTAATATGAAAATTACATGATATACGGTACAACCCAAACACTAACTTCCGTGCACCCCACTTGTTTGAGTTTTGAGGCGTTGTTATCACACAGTCCCTTCAGACAAGGACTTGGAATCATCATTATCTGTTGATGAAAGAAGCTCGCCATCCTTGTCATTATCATCATCGTCGCAGCTTCCCGCTGGAACAATAGGACTACTATCACTAGTAGGAGCCTGCTCTTGTTCGTGTTCACTATTTGTTGTTGGCGGCACCCGTTCAATTTCACCCGCCATGTTGATGGTCATTGCTCCTGGAAGGGCTACTCCTATTACAGCATTGTCATCATCCGTCGATTCGCCAGGACTTGCATTCTTCGAAATGGATAGTTCCTCTTCGACATATTCCGGCATTGCGATGTGTTTTGGGTGTTGTTCTTGTTGTTGCTGTTGTTGTCCTATTGCCATTTCGGGTGCCATGGTCACTTTGGGTGACCTGGGGGACAAAGGGTTGTTACTGTGTGTATTCCTCGGAACATAGGGGAATTCATCCATATCCGTGCGTTCGGAATGGGAGTGCCGTCGACTTGGATCGTCTACCGATCCAACCGAGCCCCTTTCAACCGTATGGTCTTCCCCATAACAACTATACCGTCTCTCGACCCTACCATAAGGATTGTTGCTATTACGGTGTGTCTCGGTACTACCCGTACTATCCGTCCGGCGGTTCGCCTTTTTCTTTTGTTCCTCCTCTTCTTCCCTCTTTTTGCGCCCGATCCGACACAACATGAAATCCTTGTAGGCTTCGTTGATGTCTGGCTTCATCACAATGGCACAACAACTCACAAAGGTCTGCAAATGACTCCAGGTTCCTCCCGCAAAGGCAGTCCAGGCAGGCACCTTGAGGCTTCCTGGAATGATGAAAATGAACAAAATGGCCGGAATCCACATGACGCAATACACTAGTAACAAACGCCCAAAATAAACCGAGAGCAACCGTCGTTTTCCCATAGGTGGCAAGAGGTTATTTCGATAGACATGCCAGCCCACCCACAGACCATATCCCGTTGGTATTCCCGCAAAGAGCGGAAAAAAGACCAACCAAAAAAAGAGTGTGGACGCTTGATCGACTTCCAATGGCAGACAGGCCAATCCAGCCATTTGACCGGAATGAAAGGGAAAATGTTCCGTGTCGTAGATTCCCCAACTGCCCAAGAAGATGACCCAAGCAAAGGCTGCCAAACATTGCAAGGTCACGGATTTCTTGGTCGGTACCCGATACCGTCGTCTCACATTGGAATTCTTGAGCATTTCATGAATTTGGTAAGCAATAATGGCATTGATCCAAGCGGATCCACCAATTCCAAAGACGGAATACCATTGTTGCAAATGACACATGGGGACACTCCAATAAGATCCTTTGGTGGCATTCAAAAAGCAAGTGATGGAACACAACAGGCAAAAGACAAAGTCCGGTACCATCAAATACAACAAATACATGTTGAAGGGTTTGCCGCGCAAATTCTTTTGAATCAAAATGCTGGCGAACAAGGTAATGCTAAAGATTCCGCAAATGAGTGTAATGCCTGCCCAAGTGTACCAATAATAGACCAATTGCTCATCGGGTGGTGCCGCTGCCATTCGGTCATATCGAGAAGAATCATCTGTCAGTTCGTGGACTCGCAACCTTGGCACTAATTTGTTGTCGTCGTAATAGTAAGCGAACGCATCTTCCGTTGTGGCATTATTATTATTATTGTTAGTCGCGTTGGTGAAATCAAAGATGGCTTGATCACTCATAATAATGACGGTGCTGATGGGGATGACTATACAGGTAGACCTTGTTATAGCGTTTGTTGTTGTTGTTGTTGTTGTTGTTGTTGTTGGAACGGGACAGCTGTTTGCCAAGGTATGTGTCGCGTCTGATGATTGATTCTTCAGGTTTTGCCGTTTGAGATGACCTGCATTATTATATGCTCTCTTATTTCATGATATTGATTGAGCCTGTGTACCACTGAACGCAGAAGAATGGACAGCTTGCAGACACGTAATTGCAGAGATTCATATATATACTACCGGTATATCTCATAAGTGTCAACGTTGTTCGGGGCTATTTGAACACTTTCGCAAGTATTCTTGTGTAGCAGAACTGTGAAAGGACACTTCGAAAAGGTCATTTTCTGAGAGCATATTTCGCTCTTACCTTATATATATATGGTATGCTAAAAGAAATATCAGTCTTGGACATTCAATGGAGAATGATATGACACTGTTGAGTTCTGTTAGCGCCACTGCAGTGCGGGGTAACCCCCGCATACCGGATTCTATTGCTGGTGGGTTGTTTCTTCTTTGAAGTCTCCTCCTCATTGCATTACGCCACTAAGAATACAGCAGTGGCATAGAAGGATCTTCCGCATTATCAAGGACCCTGATGGTTGATGCGGGCGCTTATTGTAATGCGGTGCTCTTTACTACTGTAGATCAGAATACTCTACTCGTATACTGGGACTATACTTTGTGGCATTGCGAAATTCATTTGGGGGACGCTGCACTTTGGATCCCTGCGACATTAAGGTGTTTTTGCACATATTGCAAAGACCCAATTAGGTCGCCAAAATACCAAATCCGTTGCTTTTTTTGAACGGAACGATGACACTTTGAACTTACACCACTATTATCACATATCATAGATAGACGACAAGCCAAATCTCTTGTTTGTTATATTCGTCACCACGCAAACAATAACATGGTGGCTGAGATTAGCACTGTGGATCAAGATGACGCCGTCGTGGTCGAAAAAAAGAAAAAGAACAGGCTGAGGAAACTGATACCCAAAGCTCTGAAGAAAAGCAGCAAGAAGAATAAGCAAAATAATAAGGCAAACTACAAGCAAATGAAGTGTGACGACGGTGACGATTCCAGCGACGACGAGGACAGAGGATTGGAGAAACAGGAGTCTGCTATGCAAAAAGGCAAGCCATCATCAAGCAATGAACATGAAAGTCACGCCACCAGTCCAAATAAACCGGCAAGCAAAACAAGTTTGACAACACCAAAAGTGCCAGACTCGGACACACCAGCTAGTCATCCATTGGCAAAGCTTATTGTAAAGATCAATAGCAGCGATGACGACGATGTTCGCCATCCGCCATCTGAGAGTCACAAATCACTATCGAGCTCCAAACCATCACCAACGAAAAAAGAGGAGGAACCGAAGAGCACCAAGAAACTGGATGAGACGACGAAAGCAAGCTCGTCGAGAAAGTTAAAGCCGGAAAAACGATCCTCATCATCGAAAAAGCTGGATAAGGAAGACAAACCCTCGTCTTCCAACAGGAGTTTGGACAGCAAATCATCGATATCCACGACGTCCTCATCCAACAAGAAACTGGACGACACGACACCATCAAGCTCATCGTCGTCGAGAAAATTAAAGTCAGAAAAACGATCCTCGTCGTCATCGAAAAAGCCAACATCCTCCAACAGTTTGGACAGCGTATCATCGTTGAAACCAAGCTCGTCAAGGAAATTAAAGATGGAAAAGCGATCCTCGTCATCCAAAAAAATGGATAAGCAAAACAAACCGCCGTCGTCGAGAAAATTGGAGAAACGACGGTCGTCCAAGAAAATGAAAAAAGAAGACTCCCAAAACAGCTTGGACAGCATATCATCGTCGAAAAAGTCAAGTTCCTCAAGAAAATTAAAGGGATCGTTATCATCATCGAAAAAGAATAAGTCACTGAAGGAAGACAACGACCTAGAAGAAAAACCATCATCATCCCGCAGTTTAGAGAGCGCATCATCGGCGAAACCAAGTTCGTCGAGAAAATTAAAGGGATCATCGTCATCATCGAAAAAGAAGTCAGCGAAGGAAGACAATGACGAAGAAGAAAAGCCATCGTCATCAAACAGTTTAGAGAGTGTATCGTCGTCGAAACCAAGTTCATCAAGAAAATTAAAGTCAGAAAAGAGATCTTCTTCGTCCAAAAAACTTTTGGGCAAGGAAGACAAAGCACCCTCTTCAAGAAAGCTCGAGAAACGACGGTCGTCCAAGAAAATGAAAAAGGAAGACTCCATGAGGACCACAAAGCAAAAGGAAGCTCGCAAACAGTCATCGTCGAAACGGAAAAAACGCGAAGACAATCTGGATAAGGAATACCTCCGTACCCAATTCCGAAAAATAGTGCGCAAGTTAATCTGGACCAATATTTTCTTTCAGCAGACGGCTCTGAAAGCGCTGGAAATGCAAAACAAGGCAGACGAAAAGAGTTACCAAAAAAGTGGCGGTCAGTTGAAGGACATGTTCTTTGAAGACGTCGAAGAGGGGGAGGATTCTGCCGAGCCCGTCAATGCTGAATCATCGGCACAAGTGGTAATGGCACCACCATCTCCATTCCTGAAACCGAGACGGAGTTCCATAAAGGATATTCAGGTGGACGCCAGCCTAATGGACTTTGCAGTAAGCCCAGTACCTACGGAAAATAAACCGGCTGTTGTGACTACTGGGACTGCTTTGCCTTCGGCGCCTGATGTACATGTGGCGAGCAAACCCCAAAAGGTGGTCCGTTGGGCAGAAGGAGCAGCTATATTGGACGTGAGAATCATGCCCAAGCAATACGATCCATTTACCAAATCGATGTGTTTCTACACAGACCACGAAATCAAAAGGTTTCGATTTGAAAAGGTACGAACAAATCGTGATGCCCCGATTATGTCGTTCAACCAATTCCCAATTCCTTACATTGTGAAACTTCTGTTCGGCTGATTGTAGTACTTGGAAGAACATGAAGATGAATTCGAGGAAGTTGTAGAAGATGGGGAGTACGAGTGGGTTGAGGAGGAGATTATTGAAGAAATTGAAGAGGTGTATGAGTTTGAAGAAGTAGAATATGTGTACGAAGACGATGCGGTGTCAATATAGAGATGTAAAATTAGAAATGCTACAGTATAGTACCTATATGGGGCTAGCTTTAGGGTACGATATGTGCGAGTTACTGATTTCCGTTGTACGGTACAGAATAAGCTTTTTGAGTTCAATCGAACCCATTTGCGCTCTTTCGGGGGCGGTTTTCTATTTTCCGATGGCCCCCACTATAAGATCCTCCGAAGACGAGCTGATTCACCACCTACCGGTATCGTACTCTATGTAGCGGTGTTGCGTTAAGTGATGATTTGCCCGAAAATTTCGTCAAACCCGTTTCACAAACTCGTGTTCTACATAGGTAGGCACTGTATCACAAAAAAGATCTGTTGGCAAAGCATTTCAAAAAAACCCTTCCGTAAACAACATGGATATGACACCACCCACTCGATCTGCACAAAGACACCTTGCAGATATCGGAACACAACGATTGCGGGGTAAGACGTCCTCTCGAAGCCCCAAAAGAAGGATCAACACTGATCGAAGAAGTGGACGAAGCACTACCACAAGTCGGCCTTCTTCCGACGCAAGTCCTCCAAATAAAGATTGGATCGACGAAAGGATTCAACGGCAAGATGCAATCGTGAGGATGGCCGTTCAACTACGAAAAGAATCGTCCTCAAGAGACGACCGAAGAAGTACTACTGGTGCGGGTAGCAAAGCTGCTGCCAAAGGAACTTTCCGACTCATGAAAACGACACCCCGAAGAAGCAAAAGTCTTGACCAGGACGAAGATTGGTACGATAGCTCCAAACTAGACGACCGAGAACGAGTTCGATGTTCGTTGATCGAACGGGTTGCTTCGTATGTGGATGATAGCAGTGTTGCTGGATTGTCCTTGTCATCAACCTCCTCGTCTAGCATCAAGTCCACACAGTCGGGCCTTGCCTTGATCGACGTGGTCCTTTCATCCCAAAAGAACTCTACTTGGGACATCTAAATTCTGCAGTCAACAGCACTGACATCCTTTGTCGTGAAAGGACTTGACACCTACGCAGGATTATTCCGACAATACATAGATTCACACGTATAAATATATTAGAACATACTTATTGCCAAATCAGCTTTGTGCCCCCCATGCATACGGATGCTTAGAGCTCATCGAGATGAAATCGGTGCTGCATGAAGACGGCATTGCCGCCTACAGTAGGTTTCGGAAATGGACAGAAAACTTCAATTATTATAATATCTTGCGCAGGAGCAGTTATTGACGGATCTATATTTTTTCTCTATACACATATATTAGCATCCATAGCATAGATGCTCAGTGATCGTCTTCGACAAACATGCCAAGGTTACTCTTCACCATATCGCGACGCTCTTTCTTCTGCGACATGGCCCCTTTGACAGACCTACGACTTGGTGGCTTTCGACTACCAGGTCCCACGTTCAAGCTCTGAGTTCTGCGAAGGGATCGATCACCAGATGCCTTTGATCCCATTTCTTTGGGGATGCCACTACTACTGGAGGATAACAAGGATCGGTCAGAGGCGTCCACTGGCAGACCCATTCCCGGACGCTTGGAGCTTCTCTTGGTCTTGGATACCAAAGACATGACTTCCTCTAAGGCAGCCTGTTCTCTTCTTTGTTGGCGATCGATGGACTCTTTCACTTCCGAGGAAATTGGTTCGCCTTCCAACTCATCGGCATCTTTAGCAAGATCGGGCACCTGATCCATAGCGGATTTATCCGCCTGCTTGGTATTTTTGGATCCTACAGATCCGCAGGGAGATATGGTAATCTGATCCGCAGCGTTCAAATTCTCATTGGAAAGTCTGTTGCGCAAACGCTGTTTTCGTTGGCGATAATGGGAAGGTGATGCAACAGCAGCCATATCTGTCATTTCAGTCAGCCTTCGACGTAGGTGATGATTGGAATCATCGTCGTCTTCCGCAAGTGGACTCGGTCCATCGGATAGATCATCTGTGGCAGCGGTCGTTGTGGATCGTCTGGATACATCCAACTCTGCGTCTTTGGAATCTGCTCGCCTCAAGCCACGACCATATTTCGAAGGGGAGGCCATGGATGCACGACTTCTTTGTCGATGCGTTGACAACCGACCCACACTGTTGCTTCGACTTCTGCCGCCTGACTTGCTTCTAGACGTGGCGTTAGATGATACCGAAGACCCACCGCTAGTACGGGCACCACGACGACTACCAATTGACCGGCTCCTCTCAACTCCACGTTGCCGAGGTTGCCCATCTTGAATTTGTATTTCGTACTCGCCTTCCTCTGAGTTATCTTCCTTGAGGGCTCGACGAGGGAGCCTCGAGCCCCTAGTTGCATGCGGGGAATGCATCGTTCGAATTGGGATATGTTACCGTATTATTTTAAAATACAGTGCAAAGTATATAGTACAAGTACAGACAGTACTCTGATCGATCTCTGGCCAAATGAAAGCGTGAAATTATTGACAGGTTTGTGACAGCGAAAATAAAATGCCTTTCGTGGTGATGACGAAGAAGATGCGTATTTTCAATTTGGAACAATTAAGCCGATCCTACGTGGTCAATCGTAGAGTAAGAAAGCTTGTCGAAAGAAAAATCTCACAAATCTGTTGGGACAATCAATTCAATGACTGGCAACTAGTACTCATCTAGTCGTAACTATTCCATTCCTCCATTCTTCTATTTTATATACTCTGGTATTTTTGGTGTTGGTGCCCATTGTTTCTTGATCGAGAGTTTGAAATGGAATAGAGTGACCACAGTTGTTCTAGAAGTAAGAAGGATTGACAAACCATTATAACAAAGACGTGACGCAAGGTTTCATGGTGCAAGCTAGTAAGCTAGTAGCTGGTATAGTAAAAGAGTAGTAGATCCCAGCATCCATCTGCCGAGATTGGCGAATGTACTACGATATCCAACACTCTGTTTACTACAATCTGAGTTCGTAGGATATTGAGAGCCGTGGACGGGGTAGATCATTGCGCACACGGTGGACACACGCCATTCGTTCTTTCCCAAGCATCGTTCCGAGTTGATCCCCAGCCATGACACAAATGAGTTCCGAAGCAGCAGCAGCAGCAGCATCATCATCATTCCTCTCGTCATCAAGATTGTTGTGGTCGATCAAAGTTTCTTCGGGGCAAACAAAGCCGTTCGCCCCTCGTGGCAGCACTTCCAAGCCAGGTGTTGTTGATGACAAACATATACAAATCAATGCACCCCGATCAATATGCTCACTGCAGTTGATGTACCGGGAATCATTATTGTGATAGAAAAAGTAATCGAGCGGGCATTTTGTTGTCTCCTTTACTGTTGTAGGTACACTGTATGTATTATCAGTGGGAACTGCTTTGGCAGATTTGGTATTTGATTCTTCCCAACCTCGCTTTCGCTTTCTTCTACTCTGTAAAGTCGTTTTATTGTCTGTCAATTGATTTGGTTTTGGGTTAGTTTCAGTTCCGTAATCTCCGCTCTTTGACTCTGATAATTCCCTTAGCTTGTTCAGAATGTCAACTAGAATCCCGTGCAGTGATGCACTCAGATCTTGAGAGGACGACTTGAACGTACTGTTTGGCCACGGCTGAAGCTTAGATGATGGGAATGCACGAAAGAGCCTCTTTGCATTGGACGGAAGGTGAAATCCGTGCAAGTTTCCGTCAATCACTTGATGGCATGAACGAGAAAGCGACTCAAATAGTAATGGTCGGTCGAGAATCTTAAGGGCTTCCGATCTTGAACGGGAAATCTGATTTCTCACTGTCGGGTTTGATTGAAAGATGCAGAATGATTTCTGAAGAATTTCTCTCGCAGCTTGGTCAACCGATAAAGATACTTTCATAGAAGGGTGCCCTTCAGCGCCTGATCTCTTCATACCTCCAGCATGATCAGCTGATATGATTTATAGGTACTGAAGTTTGAAGTAAAATACTGCAGCAAATTATTTTTTGAAGTATTAAAATACCGGTATTCTGTACAAAATACATATTATCGATGATATATATTATATGGTTATACTGGACCTCTGGTACCGTTACGCGTGGAACGTCATTGTCCTCTTTATATTCCCCCTAATCTACTAGTATTAATACATATTATCCCTATTATCCGGTACGGCAGAATAGCATTCGAAAATACTGCGGTACTGTACTATTAATTAAAACATGTTTGCTTCCACTAATATGTAAATATGATGGCTTCTATTCTATGCCGGTATCAGTGTATGGCCACAAGTTCTTATTGGATGCTCTCAAAACCGTTCCTATAGGTTTCCATCTTCTTTGATCCTCCTTCTCCGCGTCCGGTAAAATTGCGAGACCTTGTCCACTGCGACTTCAAAGTCACACGGCATCCATTCGTCATCCGCTCCCTGCTTCAAGAAACGAGTTCCATTTCCGATTAGCTCATTTGTGAGGTCCACACAAGCTTTCCTTCGTTGGTTGCGCGAGAGGCTCTCGTATTCTTCTCTGTGTTCTCCCAAAAACTCTCGAAATTGCATGTTTCCGGGATGGTACTGAACCAACCGGCCGCGTCCAAACAAGACATCAGTCTCCCAGATTCCATCTTGCACCGAGTTGATGGAGGCGACGTTATTATTCGCTCGATTCGCTCCACCTTCGCCATCCCCCCCTGACGACGATGAAGTGAGGTTCCCATCCTCGTCTTCCGGGAATAAAGGGCCGTTATTTTTGGCACTTCTGTAGCGTGTCTTGAGACTCCTTTCCTTTGCCAAGTGGTTGTGTAACCATACATTCAAAATGCTCTCTTTCAGGTTACCATTCACATCGACTGGCAATGTGTCGAGCGGGATGCCATAGTTAGCAAGCTTGTACTGCAATTCTACATCGGACCCATAGTGCACCCGAGATCTTTCCCGCGCGTACTTTGGGGATGACTTGACTGCAATCTCAAGAAACAGTTTGTTCCAAGCAATCAGATTTCCTTTCCTTAGCTTGAGGCAGTAATGCAACCCGGAGTAGCGGATGGGAAGGCAATGCATGAAATTAAAGATTTGCATTAGAGATGTCATTCCAGGGTTAACATAACTCTCGCCTGGTTCCATAATGTCATAAAAGATTGATAAAATTCCCTTCTTTTGAACGGCATGAATTGGGATCAATATGTTGAACCAGACGTAGTAGTTGACACGGATCTGAAGAACGGAGATAGGAAAGATTGCTGGTGAGCATACTGATATTGAATGAGGCGCTAACGAACCCAAGTGCAATATGTCGTACCATAGCCTCTGCAGAGAAGTCAAATGTTACTTTGTTGAACCAGTAGAAAATCACTCTGCCGTTGCAATCTGTGTCATCTTGAACATGGTAGAGGCCCGATAGCATGAGCTCTAGTTCCTCTGGGGTCAAATCATCGACCGTAATATCAGATGCAACCTTGTCGTTTCCAAAGTACATTGATTTGTGTTGAAGAAAGCTGATGATTTGCTTCGCAGATTTCCTGACATCATGCATGTTGGCTCTCAGAAACATGAGACGGAATGCGGGATCTTCCACGTACGATCTATCCTGAGAAAGCGCTAGCTCGTATATAGGATAGTTGCCTTGGTCAAGTTCTTGTTGCAAGTCTGCAAGTAGCTTGTCAATCATTGCTGGATCTTCCTCCTGAAGTTCTGAGACTGCATTGTGCAAGTCCTCCAACGCTACAGATTGCTGTTGTATGGACAGCTTGTTGAACTCGGGAGTGAGGAATTCATCTGTTTGCCCCATTGTTTGCAATTGACTATCGCCAGGTTTCCCTCGCAGATCGTGCACATTCGCCTGCTGATGATGTCGGATGAAGCAGGAGTCAGCATCAGGAGCTCCTCCCATCAGGCATGATAGGAGACCAGCAACTTGGTCTGAGGGAGTCGCCATGGTTTGTCTGCTAAATGCCCAATCCTATAAACCACTTCAGAAGTTAGAGATGCAGTCATCCACTGTCTGCTTTTTTAATCGGACAATAAATGAATGCAGTGCTAGAAATTGTGGTTCGGATCACCAATTCAGCATGCCTCGCGTGCCATTGAAAGATCCTGGCGTCGTATCAAAAAAGAATGAATTCCCCCTATTCCGCACGGTTCTTGAGCCGAAGTTTCTCGTTTCTTCATACTATTAGTAATCCCGACTTTCGTCAGCTGTTGACGTCAGCTGCAACGTGCCTATTTAAGTTGACAGCTGACTAAATTCTTCTTAGAGTGCTGGAATCATTGATCTCTCACATTGAAGTTCTTTTGACTGCCGCACGTCAAATGCAGAACACATGCTCAATAACGCCCAACCAGCCACCATCGCAAATCCCCCGTATCATTCATAATTACAGTTTTCCTTCGTCTTTCATCTTCCGTCTACGGGTGCGGAAGAATTGGGACACTTTATTCATAACTTCTTCAAAACCACACTCAACCCACACATCATTCCCGTTTTCCTTCAAAAAGCGGGTTCCATTATTTGCAATCAGCTTGTTGGTGAGGTCCACACAAGCGGGCCGTCTCTGATTTCTCGCGAGTTTTTCAAATCTGCTCACTTCTTCATCTAGAACCTCGCGGAACTGGATATTTCCAAGATGGTACTGCACTAGTCGTCCACGTCCTAACAGTACATCGGTCTCCCAGATTCCACCTTGGATTGGGGTCCTATCAGCAGCGTTATCATCATCCTGACCTGCTTCTTGCTGTTGCTCGATTGCAAAAGTTCCGTTTTCCAACAAGTACTCCTGGCACCAAGCATTCTGAACCTCGGGGCGAATGTTGCCACTCTTGTCAACAGGGAAATTCTCAACTGGAATGCCGTAGCCTCGAAGTTGATACTGCCTTTCTAGATCGCTACCATAGTGAAGACGAGCTCTTGTTCTAGCACCTTGTGGTAGAGCCTTGAGGAGGAGCTGTAACATACGATTGTGCAGAGCCAAACTCCCTGGGGATGAACGAAGACAGATGTGGAAGGAGGATATGCAAATCGGAAGGGTATTGCCAAACTTGTTGGTTTTCATTTGAAAGTTCAAATCTGGAAATATTGGACTGCCCCATCCTTTCGACTCATCGTAGTATACTAAGATGATTCCTTTGCTTTGTACTTCTGGTTTCGAAATCAGCATGTTATAAAAGACATGGTAAATTACGCGGATCTGAAAGAGTGGGTTAGTCCATGTATCTTATAGACATCATTCCGATCTCTTTCGAACAGCAACATCACAAGCTTACCATTGTCTCGACCGTGCAGTGACCGGGAATCCTATTAACAGAGTTATACACTATCACTCTGCCACTACGATCTCGCCCCTCCTGAATCTGAAAGAAGCCAGAGCTCATCAGTCCAATTTCTTCCCCGCTAAGTTCACCGGGCCTGATATCATTCGCCACCTTGTCCTCTCCAAAGTAGAGTGCCTTCTGCTGCAAGAAACTCATCATCTGATTCACAGATTGTCTTGCATCGTGCAAATTTGCCCTCAAAAATTTCAAGCGAAACTCAAAATCTTCCACGTATGCTCGGTTCTGTTTTACAGCAACGGAATAAATTCGATTCGTAGAGGAAGTTTGCACCAAGTGATCAAATTCTGCCAATGACTGCTGAATCATCTCAGGCGTCTCCTGAAGCCCTTCCCCCACGCAGTGTAAGTCATCGAGAGCCTTGGCTCGCTCCTGGGCAGAAAGCTTGTTCATTTCAGCTGCAAGGAGCTCCTCGGTCTCTTTCATTTCATTCCCCTCGTGATTTTGTTGGCGCTCCTGACGATTCCCAGCATGAATCACTGATGTTTCTGGTTGCTGAGTATGCCTTATACCACTTCCATTGATTGCTTGGCTGCTATCACAGAAGTCCAAAAAAGGGAAACATGACTGACCTTGTTTGGACATTTCTTTTTGTGGCGGAGGGGATATCATTTTGAAGAATGGAAAATATGAAGCAATTGTGGGAACACAGATCGGAAGAACACCTTGTTAAACAACACGGAAAAGGCATAGAACACTACACGACGCGTCTATTTCACATTATATAACAATGCGGCGAAATGACACTGACGTATTCTTGGTATTCGTCGAAATGACACTGACGTTATATCTCCGGCCGAACAATTCATCTCAATTCCCATTTATATGGAGCCACAGACGGTATACAACGCACGAGTGAAGTTTTCGACCTCTAAAACTCTGTGTCGCATTTGAGTTCGGCATTTTCGTCTTGCATTATGTAGGAAGCTCAAAGCGAGTACCATGGTAGTGCCCGAACACCGCATGACCAATATGCTCCAAATCGGTCGTGCGAAAACACACTTTGCTAATGTCAAAAGTGTAACGCAGTCTAGGTATGTCCGATTTACGATAGTTGGCGTTCGTACAAGAGTTCTACATATAAAATGTTCACCATGTACCGGTACTCCCCGCGGCTCACGAATGCCCCGGGACTTGAATTGTAGTCCTACAATATTCTCTTTCTGCTTCAAGCTCACTACTCCGTAACCACAAATGAGCTTGGTGGGTCTACTGGCGCTTCCTTTATTGCCATGCGTGACCTTCTGTTCTTTGACTTTTTGTTAGCTATCGGCGGTGGAGGAGGTGGAAAAGCCAGAGAGCAATTCTTTGTCCCATGCCCCCCATTCATACTCCTTGAATAATCACAAAAGATGCATGCTGCCTCGGTAGCCTCACTGTCTGTCATCAGCGGCAGCGCACAGTGTCGACATGACGAGTCCAGCAATGTCCACCCTTGTATCACTTTCTTTCCAATTGCCTTGTTGATTTCCATTCTTGAGTGCTCAGGCGCATCTCTGTCTCCGTTTTGTGACTCACTTGATGACGTTGCATCGACGTCAATTTCAATGGATGAAGTTTCGTCAATGGGGACCCCGCTTTCAATTTCGGTTACAAGCAAGGCTTTCTCGTCAGGAGTTAACGATTCGTCAACTTCTATCGCACGGATAAGAGCTTTGCGCTGTTCAATATCTTCCTTATTCAATTCGTCAGCCAAAGGTACGGAAGATTCATCTTGTCGACACTCGACATATCTTTGACCCGGGATAGTCTCTAATTGTTCCACCATTCGGTTCTCAGGCTGATCAAGATTCTCTGCTCTAGTCTCGAGTTCTGCTTTTGCTTCGTCAAACCCATGAACCTCAGCCTCGGCCGATGAAGCCTCCTGGGACGTCATTGTAGCTGTTTGTTCGCCCCCATTTCTGAAACTCAAGATCTCATCTAGCGAGTCGTTGCTCCCGATCGAGTCTCTTTCTGTTCCTTGATTCTCTGTCATCATAGAGAAGAAATGACTATCATCACCAGCACCTGCGGAAAAGAAATTAGTGTCATCTTCGGCAAGTATATCATCCGCTGTCATGAATCCTGTATCACCATCATCAATATCTTCCTCTTTTTCGGACTCGCTTCCGTCGACTCCAAGTATTCCTCGCAGACGGTCGCAATGCGTATCACTCTCATCAGAAGACACACACTTCAGATCTGGCAACTCGTTTCCTGGTCCAAAGTCGCTCTTTTCTTCTGTTACGACAAGTGCTTCTGTGGAATTCGTCTGTTCTCTGTGACCAAATCTAGCTTGCTGTTTCGACATCAGGCGATCATCAGACTGTGTACTGCCAGTAATTTCATTGCCCAAGCACGAACCATCTGCATTCATCGCTACCACGGCAACTTCCTCAATTAGGGTAAATGATGTTGGCGGACTTCTGGAAGGACTGCTCTGAGCGGACTTGGAACAATCACTGTCAACCTCATGGATCGTTTCCAGATGGCCAAGGCTGAACATGCCTGTATTGCCTAGATCCAAACCACCCATCTGTTTCAGAGCGCTAAGGAAGTTTTCATTAATGGCAGTTTGGACAGGAGTAGAAATATTGTTTCCATTGAAAGTATCGTCGTCTTCCACTCCAGTATCTTGTATCGCTTTCAAGAAATCTGAGTCTGAAAAGCCCCCCTCCTCATTACTATTGCCTCCCTCAAGCTCAGAAATCGAATCAACATCACCTGAATGACGAGTTTTGGGCTCTTCAAACTTCCCTCCCGTTACGCTCAGCGACTGCCTCATAGCTTCGAGAAAGTCAGCATTCGAAAGATCTTCGGAAAGCTTCAGTTGCTCATCATGAGTCTCGATACTTTTCTCGGCAATTCCACTACCTTGTTGCAAGTCTGTATTTGATGGAAGTGTCGAAGTGGCTACTGTTGCCTCCGTCTCAGTTTCGACTCCATTCTCTTGCTGCAAAGCCTTTAGGAAGTCAACATTTGATAGAAGTGGTGGAGCAGCCGATGTCGCTCCGGTCTCATCTTTGACCCCGTTCTCTTGCTGCATCGTCTTTAGGAAGTCAGCATTTGATAGAAGTATTGTTGCCTCAACTTCCTCTTCTACTCCATTCTCTCGCTGCATAGCCTTCAAGAAATCAGTAGTGGACATGGCTGACGACACAGACCGACCCGAGCTGGCTTCGTCCGCGATTCCATTCTCTTGTCGCATAGCCTTTAGGAAATCGGCATTGGATAGAAGTGGTTCAGCAATCGGTGCTGCTTTAACCTCCTCTTCTACTCCATTTTCTTCCTGCATAGCTTTTACAAAGTCAGTATTTGACAAAACTGGTTCGGCAAGCGATGATTCAGTGCCAACATGAACCCCATGCTCCTGCTGCATAGCCTTGAGAAAATCACTGTTAGAAAACGTGGATGGCGAGGATGGCAAAGTAGGTGCTTGATCCAACGCTTTGGGCTCCTCAATCGTTTCCAAAAAATTGGTATCTGAGTCTGTTGTTGCCGTTTGATCGACGTCGCATTCTTGCTTCCCGGTCTCACGAATGACCTTCAAGAACTCTGCGTCCGACAACTCGACTGTTGGTTTTCTTTGATGGCCCTTTGTTGAAACATCTTTGATCTCGTTGATGCATTGCTGAAGCATGTTGCTGGGCATTTGTCTATGATAACTGAGTTCCTTGTTCAATGCCGTGGAAAAGGATTCGTTGCTATCTGATTTGATAGATTGAATCCATGAGTCATCGGATGAGTCTGGCTCGAGTAGTACTTCCATATTTATTGCAATGCTGGGCGTACTTTTCTCCCCAAGCCTATCGGCATCAGCCTCTGGGGTTTCAACAATGTCCTTGATTGCGGTCCATGCTTCGCTGACAATCGAGCGGTCGTCGTCCGAATTGACGTTATCAGTCGAAGAGTCCTGTGAAGGTAATGATTCCTCTGTTGTATAACTATCGTCAGCAATAATGGAATTTTCACCCAAAGAATCAAAGCTTGCATCAGCATTGAGTTTCGCCCTTGAGGACATCGAACCATTTTTCTTCTTTTTGGATGACTTGGAGGACGAAGCCGACAGTGACATAGACGGCTGACCATCCGAATAGCTAGAAGCTATATTCGATGATATCGAATGGCTGCCATACGATGATCCCGACTTGATGGAGCGACTCTCCTCTGATGAGGAAGGATCCACTGCTCCGTGTCCGAATTCAGAGCGCATCCGAGAACGCTTCGTTCGTCTTTTTGTGTTGCCTCGTCCTCGATAGTTCCTGTCACTTTCTTGTCGTAGTCTCATGGCAGCTTTCAATGCTTGAACTTTCCCTTCTTCAATCGACTTTTCAATGAGTTTTCTTCCACATTTGAGTAGCGACCATGTCGTCGATTCCAGTTCTTCCATTAGATTGCCTGGCTCAACAGGACCTCTCTTTTTGGATTTCCTTGATTTCTTCTGGGACTGTCTTCTTGTTCTCTTGGAAACGGATTTCCTTTCCGTAGATTCTTTGGAGACATGGGCCATTCTTTGTTTTGGATCCTCGATTGATGGTTCGTAGGCACCTTCGTCTTTGAATGCTAGTCTTCTGAACTTTTGTGGTGGATTTGCATTTCCAGGAGCTTCAACCTCTTCCTCCTCTTCGTAAGGAACCGCAGCAAGCCGAATGCGGCGTCTCTCTGTCATGGTGATGAGAGAGAGAGAGAGCGAGAGCGAGAGAGAGAAAAAGTAGTGTTTCAATGGTAGTGGGGGGAGCTTGTGCAGCGGCCAACACGGAGGCAAGTTTTCGGAATGATGGGGCGAATCAGCGATATGATCTCGCTAATTTAGTTTGCCCGCGAGCGTGGTCGCTATTGGATCTCGTTCGACGGACGTGCAGACAAGAGTTTGGCATTGATGGTTGATGAAAATCGGCGTACGATGGACAGACGTCAAAGTTTATGTTTCGTTGCTAAACACAATAACATTGCTAAACAGCGACAATACCAACAGACTGAAGATCTATCACCGATCAACAGTTCAGTGATGATTCATCTATAATCCAAAGTTTTTCTAATCATTAGTGGTATATAATCATCACCATGGATTGGAACACAGCACCTTTCATTTTCTAGCATCAGAAAGTGCTGCATCCCTTTGTCGTCGTCTATTCATCTAAATTGTTCTTGTTGTTCGTATCCGTATATCACTCCTTCACAGCAACTATATATCGCCGCAAAAGGCACGCGACCAGTTGGCATAGTCCATGTAGAGTGATGCAATATTCTTCGTGGATAGCTCCTTTGTCTTCGTTGTGTCTAATGTGTGGACAGTCTTTTCATCCGACTCCGTAATGTTGGAGAGTACTGGTTTGATCAGACCTTCGTCGTAGGATGGGCTGGTGGTAAGGGCATTGTGAAGCGCCCCTGGTCTCCTCGATGGTCGATACACCAGTTCATGAAAGTCATCTTCCAGAAAGGCCTCGTCCATGTAGTCACTGACTCGTATATTCCTGGTACAGCATGCTAGATTGTCTGTCACCCGTGTCAGTAGTACGCCCAATTCTGGTTCCTTCGTTTCGACGAATTCTTGAATGGCAGTTTCATCACGACTGTCGTCGGCCAGCTGCCTTTGAGGGTCGTCGCATTTCGGCATCTCCTTCTCCGTGTCAGGAGTGCTCGTGCTACCAATGGAAGTCGGAGCTTTTGTCTGCGCTTTGATCGTGCTCCTTCTGGTGCCCACATAATTCATTTCTTCTCTTGAATAGTTGTAAAGGCTTTCGAGAGTGTCCAATCTTGTATCTCCTTGGGAATATGCGAAGAGAGTATCAAGCGTGTCCATTCTTGGATTTCCTCTGGAACTCCTGCTGGTACCAAACAAGAACGCGCCAAGCGAATCTCGTTTGACGATACTAGTACTGCTGCTGCTGTTGCTGCTGTTGCTGCTGTTGCTGCTGCCACTGCTGCTCCTCGTCGTCGTCCTCGTAGTGTTTCGCATTATGACAGCTCCTCCCACCGGCGTGTTTGCTTCGAATGGAGTTGGAAGTACCCAAGAGACAAGGAGTTGGATTTTTTAGGTCAGTGCGTACATATATATGTGGGTCCAAGCTGCTGGTTGCTTCCGTCCAATCATACTTGTATACAATATAAGCTCTCACTCAACGGATATTACTGACCCAAACGCGCAAGCCAAATGTGACATCTCCAATTGTTCTCGCCAAGTTGCTATTTAATGACTTATCCGACACTTACGACAGTCGCGCGACGTCGCTGAATTTGAAACTCCGGCACTTGCAAAGATTTTCCATCCAACGTGCATGTAATATATAATTGAATATATATGTACAGTATATTAAAATAGTGCATGGAATCTTATTTTCCACGCATAATATATATCACCCCATGGCTCCGAGGCCAGAGGCAGGGAGGCACGATGTCTTTCCACATCAATCTACTGCTTATAATGATGACTGTACCGTAAAGGAAATCCAGTTGGATGCGTTGGAACATACGCTCGATGAGTTCTCGAAACTACTACTTCTAAAGGAACCACCTCTTGAGGAAACTACTAAAGAGGCACGAGTCATCAAAGAGGAGATTGTACAGAGCTCTACTTCTGAGGACAGAGAATCAATCTCGAACCTTTTTGCTGAAGAAGAAAATGCTCTAGATGATATTTTGAATGAGTTTATGACACTTGTTCGTGAAGAAGCAGAAGAAGAAGAAAGAGACGACCGAAAGTCGGAATGCCATCTCAAGGTAGACAACAAGGAATCGCGTATCCGTCCTCCCGTGTCGGAAGAATACATTACGTCTGCATCGGCAAGGAGCGTGGGAGGTGACGACGAAAATGACGTTGGTCCGTTCACAACGGGTCTCGTCGAAAGTCATGGACCATTACTACTTGTCGAATCATCAAAGAAGCCGCTCGACGTTATTTTTCTTGAGGGCACTGAGGCCAAGAACGATCAATATGCCCTTCAATCATCCAAATCTATCGACTCTATTTGCACAATGGATCTACCTCTGCACTCGAAGAACGAGGCCGAAGAGTCGGTATTTTTCTCAAACTTCTGGCAATGTGATGCGATGACGCCATTGCATACGTTGTTGGAAACCAACGAAGCAGCACAAATCAAGGATGATGATTCTCTTAGCTCTCTTCGACGACGGTATAAGAAAGAAACAGTCCCCCAAGCAATATTGAACATCATGCTGATCCGGCGGGAACCCCTCGAAATCGACTTTCCAATGCTTTTGCAGCAGTTGGAGGAAGGGGTGAACGATGGCTCGTCATCTGCCGAAAATGCGGATAAGCACAGCTCCTATTTTTCATACATGTATAATCTAGTGACGTCAACGCCACCCTTAGTGTTGACACAGGCAACAACTGAGGTGATGGATGGCCCAAAAACATCAGAGGAGGGCTCAACGGCAAACGAAGCGATTGAATGTCGCAAGCAAGTCAACGAGATATCAGTTTCTCTGACGAATGCAAGCACATCTGAACTTCTCGAAACAAGACAAATAATGCAGACCGCCAGTGTAGGGCATGAGCCCTCTGATCAGCAGTTTGAGGATAGAAATGATTGTATCCACACGGAGGCTCATCTTGAACATGATCCAAATCTCTGTACCACTGAAGAAGAATGTCGCGAGGAGATCGAGATTACACGGTACGACGACGATCACTCCCAAGAAGTTTCTCGTGACAAGCCTGAGTCGCTGGTGAAAATTCCCCTACCCACTATCTCATCGCCACTTGAACATGAACTGACTAAATTTACCCAGTGCATCATTGATGCACCAATTTCTGAAGACACAAGTACTTCTTCCACTGATGACAACTACCAGCAACTGCCTTATCCGATCTTTACCAAATTCGACCTCGATGATGACGACGGTGAGATTCCAGTAGATGACGACGCGGAATACTTCGAGACAATGGAGACACCCAGGGTTCGAAATTGTCGCAATCACGATGCAAAGTCTACAGCATTCACTTCTGTTGGATCCAACGTGTGGGGCCAGTGGCCCTTTTTCTCAAAGTATGGTGATCCAGAGGAAATGGTCCTTCAACCTCTTCATCCACAGCAGGACAAGCCTTCAGGGTTCATTCTGCAACAAGATACTGATCTCTCGACTCTTAGTGGGAGCTTTTCACTGTCCGAGTTTGCAGCTTCCGATTCTCCTTATCTAATGAGATTACTTAATCGGAATGACCACTCCAACGGGGAAGCTGCGGCAGATTACGCCTGGTTTCAGACATCTTTGGATAACCAAGAACGAATAGATGCATCAACCGGTGATAAATGCGACGATTCACATTACTTTGACCAATCTTGGGGGCTTGAGCAACTCGAACATGCCTACGATGAGTTTGCCGAGGATCACAGAAATGATATGATCCGGTACAGCAGGAATAAATACCATAGAGAGAGTCTCAATGGCGAAAACACGAAGGGGGGAAGACTCGAATCGCCAAAAAATAATGCAGCTGGTGCATTTTCATTTGAAGGGGCTTTCGAAACTAGAGACAGCACTCTGCCCAATGATATTGTTATTCACAAAGAAATTGCGGACGGCTTGTCTTTTTCTGTGAGTACAGTCAGCAATGGGAGCAACTTCTGTGGAGGTAATTCCTGGGGAAAGAAACGGGACTATCCGACGATTCCTAGCAACAACAAAAACATAGTGAACAAAATCCTTCTTGAGAATTGCCCATCAGATGCAACAGAACAAGTTAGCTACTCCAGTGGAAGCCTTTTGCATAAAGTGAACTCAATAGTGGACGCCAGTAAGGGCCTCCTCAACCAGATTCTTGTGGGAACAGAATAATAAAACATAAAATAGCTATTATTGTCCAAGTTTTCTAGAAAGTCGAAATGGACAAAGAAAACCGGATTATTTGAGCGAACAGTTCAACAATCGGAGAAAATTCGACGTATATAGTATTTTTTAAAAATACCGAAACTGGTGCTTGAAGCTTGAAAAAGCTGATTAAGTTCCCGCCACAATAAAGGTGTGAAGTAAGTAGACGACTTTAAGAGTAGGCCACTTGGATACCTATTGCAAATTCAACTACCAATGTAGCTAGTCGCATTGAAGTAGCTAGCTCATTCAAAATAAATTCTATAAAGCTTGGAAAAAGTCATCACCAAAACTTCCATTAAATTCCCATGAATTGTCCACCGGCAGCAATATGTCGATCGTTCCAATACTGCTGTCGCAACATGAGCTGCTCTCTTCTGACGTGGTCGCTGTTTTGACACTCACCGTCCGCAAATGGGAAGGTGAAGAAGCGCATGTTGGGAAAGGCAATGGGTTCAGCGATTTGTCGTGATATTCTGATTGTGTGAAAACTGGTTTTGAAAAATTGCTCTCCGTAGGCTGCAAACGTGGGCCATTAATGGTGATCTCCTTGGGCAACTGATGTAGACTAGAACAACTCATTCGCAAAGTTTTGTTGCTTGAAGTTGTGCCTTCCTTGTGATCTCGTGAATCGAGTCTCTTCATATGATTGCACAATGCAGGCTGGTTTCTTTGAAACAAGGGATGCGAGTCTGTAAGGACAAGGGAATGAGTCTGGGCATGCATGTAGTGTACGTTTGAGAGCAGTTCGAACTTACAAACACCTCTGATTTTGCCCCTACATGTTCGATAGAAACCGTAAAAGTTGAGCTGTCGCTGAAAACTCTTATACTTTGTTTGATTGAAGAAGTGGCTCATGATTTTGTCGGTAAACTCCTTTGGATCTGCGATGGTAAAGGAGCGGCCATCAGGATCCCATGAGGCGTAGTGGCTCATTTCCGAGGAATCCGATACGGCTTCTAACATTTGATGGAGCTTTACAGGAAAAGTTCCTTCTTGGTGGTAACATTGACGTTTCTCAATCGTTATTTGCATGTTGCTTAGCGAAAGTGGCTGTATATGCAAATTGTGACTGTCTTTTCAAGGAGTGAGAAATATTTTTAATCTTGAGACAGCCGCCGCCATCAAAAATTGTCCAAATAGCTCCGATAAACAATCTTGCTTCAAACCCGTTTCAGCTCTATCCTTGGTTTCAGTTCTTGTTTATTGGAAAACAAAGAGAACAATCCAACTGAGAGATACTCGGAGAAATATATAAAACAGGTACTGCGTACCGGTAATTTTAATTTTAAAAAAACAAACCTTGTGCAAATTTAAAAATGATGAAACTCAATCTGTACTTCAATGACCATAGGCCTCTAGAGCTAAGATACTACACTGTAAGATTGAAGAAACGAGAAACCTTTAGACTCTTTTATGAAGACCTTTCTTAGCCAGATCAAGCGGCGTCACCTATCGTCACTATTTTAGTAGCTAAGCTATCAATACCAGAATCAGCACCGCAGATTGAACACCAAGACGTGAGTAGTAGTAGGCCGAGACTTCAACCACCCGCCAGAGCATACGGAACTTAGCAATCGAAAATTTTTCCTAGATGATTTTGGCGTTGGAGTACGGAAGGTGGCAGAGCATGGTAAGGATTACATTTCAAATGATGGCACTGCTCCCGGTCAAAACCGTTTTCTAGTGTTTGTGGCACACTCATTTCATTTCTAATCTTGGAATGAAGTAGAGTTCTAATCTTTGAATTTAGTTGAGGAAACAAACTGGGAATCATGGCTCATAAAAAATCTTTTTCCGAAAGCGGCACTGAAGCAATCAGATATGTGACACTTTAGAAAAGTTTCCATACTACACATGTGCTGGTGCCATTTCACGGGGATGGAGTAGTAAGCTGTCGGAAAATTCCACTTCAGGGCGAGCTTGAAAACGGGATCGAGACATGGATTTATGAGTTCCCGGGGGAGTATTGTTCGCTCGCGAGCTTGATGCTACCAAATGGAAATGTCAGATATGCCGAATGTCAATGATTTTCGACAACGGATGTCGTTCACTCCACCCTTTGTTCGCTCCAAATTCCATATTTTCCCCTTTCAAATTCTCGGGCGGCAGAATGCCTTGGTCCAAACGGCACTGATCTAATAAGAGACTAAGTGTGGAAACACCTGACGTAAATAGTCCGACCGTAATGTTCTCCCTCCCCTTCGTCACAAATCATTCCTTTTTTAGATCTCTACTCAAAACACAAAATATTAAATTCTTGTTCAGAAACAAAACGCATTGTGAATTGTAAAGGATGGGCAAAGAAAATCCTTTTGAACAAAACGTCGCCATTCAGCAACAGGGTGAAATAGGCCGATTCGTGCATTCGCCAATGGCAAGAAGCAAATCCTCCATGATCATTGCCATGGACTTTTCTTTGGATAACTCTCCATCGATGGATCGGACTTCCCAAACAAATTTCATTTTGAATAGCAGTGACATATATGAACCCCTTCCTATCACAGCTACTAGTATTCATGAAGAAGATAGGCCTGGTGGGGTGGGTATTCATTCTTTCATTACTCTAGCGAGTACAAAATTGGATTCTCTCCCCGAGATTGACGATGATGCCATCCTGTTCGATCGTCTCGCCGAAGTCTGCAGTCTTGGTACTATCGCTTCTTCCATCAAGCGTGCCTCACCGATAGAAGGAATGTGTCATTCGGAGGAACCACTTCGCAAGAAGCAGAAACATGTTGATGCGGAAAGCGAAGATGAATCATGTCCTCGCTTCAGGTAAGACTAAAATCACAAAAATTGTCTTCGGCCAATTACCAGCTGATTATTCCTAACATACCGATTTCCCCATTATCAGACCTTATCAGCAAAAACATTGGGATGAACAGTTCGAAGGCCTCTTGACTTTTCGTGCGGACAGAGGACATTGCTGTGTTCCTCATGACTATGAGAACAACAAACTGTTATCACGTTGGGTTCGACGGCAACGCTATCAATACAAACTGAAGCAAGAGAATAAGAAATCTACAATGACTGATGCTCGCATCCTCAAGCTGAATAACATTGGATTCGTATGGGATTCACATGCAGCCACTTGGTCCGAGCGGCTCTCAGAGCTCACGGACTATCTACGTAAAACAGGAAACTGCAACGTTCCAGCGACATACCCTCCCAACCCCCCGCTATCCACTTGGGTGAAGTGCCAAAGGAGGCAATACAAACTTTTCAACAAGGGACTGCCCAGTAATATGACAATGGAGCGAGTAGAGGCTTTGGGTATGCTTGGATTTGAATGGGACCGAAGCAACGGCAAGCGCAATCGCCGACAAACGAACCCGAAATCGAATGTCTTCTGCGCGCTCACCGAAGAACTCTAGCCAAGGCCAGAAGGGGTCGGGCAAGAGCCCTAGAATATATAATCAAATTTTGAGGAGACAATTTTAAAAAAAAAACTTATTACTGACCCATGCGATGTTGAAAGTTGAGACTTTACTCTACCCCTCAAAGGAAAGAATGGATCAATTGGCAGATGAGCAGCTCCGAGGTATTCTTTGAACAACCACACGACATAAAATTCCGACAGTGGCCGACTGCAGCGCATGATGGGGTGGAAGCTGCCAGAAGAAGAACGGCCGACGAGAAACCAATAAGCCATCTAGTTAAATTTGAACTGCATCAGTCTTCGGTTGAGCCATACAGGCTGCATGCTAAAAACGCAAAATCTTCTTTTAGGACTAGTCGCAAATTGCTAGGTGGACAAGTGCTGTAGAGTAGAATAAATAAATTTAACAGTGACCATGAATAATAGAATAATATGCAACACATATGCTTCGAAGCATCATCGAAAAATGGAAGCCGCTACAAGTCTCCTTAGACGCTGAGAACTTGTGTACTGTCAATAGAAGGCGAAACATCTCGAAAATCGGTGCGGAAGCTTCCAGTGAAGAGAGTAGAAAAGGATGTTTCCAAATCGTCTTCCATGGACCCCTTGCCAATTTCAGACCCTCGTTGTTTTCCACCGCTAGACTGAAATCGGGCAAGTGGAAGTGATTTTCGTATAAAGAAGGAAGATCGTCTGGTAGTGCTATACCGGCCTTGCTTATAATCCAAAAAGTCTGGTAGAGTTCGTTCCGTCAATGAGGTATGGAAGGACTCCAAAATCAGGTTGGGCCGTTGACTCCAATTCTTATGCCAGGAGTTGTCCAATAAGTACTTCATGGAACAGGGCCATTGTTCAGAAATCAAGGGTCGGTGATGCTCGTCAAAGATCTGTTGATCGTGAAGTTCAGAAGGAACTTCATCGTAGGGCTTGAGCAGTGTGATGACTTCGTGAACAATCAGACCAAAGGAGTAGATATCTGTGAGACAGTTGTACCGAGCTCCCTTGGCACATTCGGGCGACATGTATCTTGGAGATCCCACTCGCTTGGTGAGTCTAAAGCCCTTGGTGAAGTAATGGTCTGGATTTCGAGTAGGACAGATTCGCGCTACATCGAGATCAAATATCTTCCATTGTCCATCCAATCCGAGACCAATATTGTCTGGCTTGAGATCGCGATGGATCAAGCCCATCTTGTGCATACTGCCAATCCCTCGTGCGACTTGAGGTATCACAGCCAACCGTTCATTGAGTAGTTGCAATTTGGCCTCTCCATTGGACAAGCCGCCTCTTCTTACTAGATTGAATGGGTTTGAAAGTTTAGACTTTCTCTTTTGCCATTCTTTAATCTTGTCCCCCAGGGTGCACTGAAGTCGCTCCAAGACGAGGAAAAATCCATCATGAAATCCGTTGTTCAGCGTGTGCAACCCATTCTCTTGCCATGCATGAACCTGAATGACATTTTCAGATCCAGCCAACTTTGCAAGAATCCACCCCTCTTTTACCAGATCAGCAGCGCATGCAGCTAGCATGGCAGGATTGTGCATCATCTTTTTCCTGAGAATCTTAATAACATGTGCTGGATGATTCTTACGCTCGTAAACAGTTGAAAAGCTGCCTTCCCCCAGTACCCCCCCCAACTTAACTTCGTCATGCGTCAGACCCAAAGGAGACACAATTTCCATGCATTTCTGGTCCATGGGTAATCGCTCCTTCAGCAGACTCCAGTTCATCTTTTCAAGTCTACGGTTTGCATACTTCATAACCTTACGAATATGAGAGATTTTCAGTTTCAGGTTGGTAGAAGCGCTCCCGAAGGTGCATCTATCTACCGAATGGGTAGGCGCACAGAACAGATCATTGACAAGAACAGCTGATGCAGCTCGATCTTGGTGTTCTTGGACATAAGCGTCGGAAGATTCATCTGAGGAAGAGGTATCTTGAGGTCCTTCTTGAATTTTCTCAGGTGAAACAGCGGATTCTAAATTCGCAGTATCACCAACGACAATCATATTCAAAAACGCAACAACGCCAAGAAGTTACTGGGTGAAGTGTTTGGTAATAGGTAAAATGAAGAAGAAAATGAAGAAGAATTCCATTCAGTTCACTGGGCTGTCAACTTTGAGAGTTCAATTTGCTGCACTGGTGTGTTCAATGGAAGCGTGAGATTTTCGGCAACGAGCAGGTGAGTGAGTCGTTCTGGAAGCGTCTCTCAATCGGATGGAATGAAAGTCTTGTTTTCAAGGGTTTATTTAACAATATGATGCATGTGACCCTTCGTCGTGACACCTTTCCCCGAATAGTGTTCCTTTTGCAATAAATGAAACCTTTTTGAAGTTCCGCTTTCTCTCGTTTCTCTCGTTTCTCTCTCGGTTGAAAAGGGCTGAAACGCCCGGCCATGCTGTCGCAGTGACCTCTCTTGCTTTCGCATGTCGTAGATATGTCGCATACGACCCCTAGATGACTTTGTGGAATACCGTACATACCACCAGGCGATATTTTAGTATTCGCTTCGATCAATAATTCAGTTTTGGCGAGTTATTATGATCGCTCATATATTTCCCTCAAGAGGATCACCAATCATCCTTGAAAATAAAATAGAACTGCCGATTGGTATTATCGTAATCCCCATACCACCAATCATAGTAAATAAAGCGAGGTTATGGTATTTTATTTTTGGGAAGGAAAGAAAGGAGAAGAAGTAGACAGTGGTCATGAAACGGATCCATCCACAGGAAGCAGTGATTCCGACTCGGCCACTGTCAATCGAACACCACTTGGACCACAGTTTCTCACTGGAATTGCCAGAGACTTGAAAAGGAGGCTTCCTTACTATTTGGATGACTGGAAATTATCACCGTCACTGCTTACAACAATTGTCAATGCATCGCTTTCATCCTTATTTCGTCAATTAGTTCCGGCCTTAATCTTTGCCGGATGGATGGAACAACAAACGGGTGGCAAACTTTCAGCAGTCGAAACATTGATCAGCACCGGTATTGTTGGAATCTTTTATGCTATTTTTAGTGGTCAGCCATTGGTGCTGGTGGGTCTATCAGGTCCGGTCGCTCTGTTGTTGGGAGCTTCGCACGATCTCGCAACCGATTTCTTTCAAGCCGATTTCTTTGCCTTCTTTTGGTGGATGTGCATTTGGACGAGTTTCTTACATATTCTCACTGCATGCTTCGGGTTGGTGAATCTAGCCAGGCTGATTACGCCCTTCACGTCCCAAGTCTTTGAGTTCTTTGTCGCTGTTTCCTTCATTTACAAAAGTATTCACGAGATGCTTCATCCGTTTGTCTGGGCAGACTCGGGATTCTATGACGACCACTCCAAAGCGTATTCATCGCTTGTCGTTGGACTGTTGACCTTTCTCGTTTGCTGGAAACTTCACTTTGCCGAATCATGGATCTATTTCACGAGCAACATCAGATCTTTCCTGGCAAACTACAACATGTTCATTGCCGTACTGATTGGTACCGGTGTGAGCTACATTCCAGACTTTTCAAAATCTACTGACAACAAAGATATCATCCAACGTATTGGTCTGATCTCATCCTCTCCCTTTGATTGGACACCTTCCGTGGATCGGAACTGGCTTGAAATTACTCCGTTGACCGGAATCGACACACCTGGAGTCTTCGGAGCACTGATTCCTGGACTGATGCTTTACATCTTGATCTTCTTCGAACACAACATGTCCAGCGCGATTGCCCAAGCGCCGAAGTTCAAACTAAGGAAACCTTCTGCCTATCACTGGGACTTCTTTGCACTTGGACTGTCAACTATCGCATGTGGATTCCTCGGTCTACCGCCATGCTGCGGTGTTGCTCCACAAGCTCCAATGCATACGCGATCATTGTGCAAGAAAATGGAGAATGACAATGGACGCGAAGACATTGTCTGCTGCGCAGAACAGCGGTGGTCGGCCTTGCTTCAATCTGGATTAATGCTTGCCTTCCTTCCCGTGTCAAATTTCATTTCGAAAGTACCCGTTGGGTGCCTCTTTGGCGCCCTGCTATATCTTGGTGTTACAGCAATGTGTTCCAATGGAATCTGGACGCGCATTACTTTGAAATTCATCATGCCCTCTCGAAGACCGCAAATCGCCATCGTCATCAATGTCTCCAGTTGGGGTACCGTTCAGAGATACACCGGTTTTCAGATTGGGTCGAGTCTAGTTTCTTTTGGATTGGTGTACTTTACCGAATATGGATATCTCTTTCCACTAGTCCTGGCAATCTGTATTCCGGTAAGAAAATTCTTTCTGGGATACATTTTCAATCAAGAAGACTTGGAATATCTCGATCCAACAGAAATGACGGAGGAAGAAATCGTTGAAGAACACCAAGAGCTGAAACAAGCATTCAGTCCTTCCTCGGCGGCGGGATCGGATGTTTTTTTTCGTATTCATGAGGTTCATCACAGCAATTTGGTATATGATGCCGACTCGGTTTTTTCCAACGATGTTTTAGAGCACGTCGAGGGTGCCAATAATTCGCCAAGGCGCCAATCACCAAGACGCCCAAAAAAATTTCTGCAAGCTGATATTGAAGGTGGGCTACAATCACGAGCACAAAATGCTAGAAGGGTTCATAGTCTGAGCAAAGTCGCAAGGAGAGAGAACAACAACACTTCCACGACCCCAACCTTTTTATCGTCATGGAATGCCTGGACCCAAATGTTCGATAACGAAACTACACCAGGCGCTTGGTGTGGCACTGGTGTTGTGGACGAAGTCATAAAGCAACCGGTTCAATCTGAAAGAGATGAGTTAATTTTACACAAGACCAAGAGTTCCAGATCAGTCAAAAGTTCCAGATCAGTTAGAACCGAAGTATACGATGCAGATAATACTGTCAGGTCCATGAAGAGTGACCATACACGTGCCTCCAATCGAAGCCGAACCATGCGATTTGTGACGCCGAGTGCAAGTGAGCTTTTTGATTCCGACCAGATGAGTCTTAGATCCAATCAAACTGGTGACAATATCGCCCACCAGAGGTCCAAGCCAAGAGTACGAGAACCATCCAGTATTTTGAGTGGAAACGAGCGCCTCGACAAGCCCATTTCACCAAAATCAATGAGGTCGTCATCTTCTTGGAGATCAGACCGTACTATCCGAAAGTATTCCGACGCCGAACGAGCTAGAAGCAACGAGCTAGATTTTGATGCTGACCGAGCGGTCATCCCCGAAAGTATTTTGAAAAATAAGAATAAGGCTTCGAATCGAGAATCACCTGGACGAATCGCATTCGCGAAAGATGCCCGGGCCATAAAGTATGATTCCGCGCTAGCAAGGGCACCAGAGTTGAAGCGACAACATTCAAAACAAGAGGAAATGTAGCCATTACGCTAAGTAAAACAAGGGTCTGTATAACATATAATATACTATCAATTGTAGACCAACTTTTGAAATTTTTCTGAAGAACGAAGGTAGCTCGACAGTCCTCCTCTCTGCATGCGGGGTTCTTTTTGGTTCTACAAAAGCACCGCTAATGCGAGAAACATCGGTGGATTGTGCTATTGGCGGGGCCTTGGTAGTGGTTGGAGGAGAAGGCTTTGGATTGATTGATTCCACAGTGAAAATGAAGGCCAGATCGTCTTGTCGAAGGTTGGTACTTTTTCCGGACGATGAGGGCTCCATGATGATTGGTCATCGAACGAATGGACGCTCAAAAGAAGTAGGGAACAGCAGGAGATGAGAAAGAGACGTTCTTGACGACGCATCCGTGGACAGCAAAAAAGGCACGCAAATTCAAAATCATGGATGTCGACTGCTGCGGGGATGGGATCAAGCTACTATACATCCGTTGGTGCCCTGAATTTTTGCCTTTTGGTTAAGATATTATTGTCGGAAATGATGGAGCGTAAACCATTGAATGGCACTGATGCGCAGGAGCATCATAGTACTAATAGGAAAGCATAATCGACAGGCGCTATGATTGTGTCTTTAACTCATATTATTTTGTTAGTCCTAGTTCACTTCTGATACTATATTTTCAAATTCCCTTCATCAACTGAGTACAGACTTGCTGGGGTGCTAACACAAAACCCATGGATTCCAATACTTGGAAACGATGAATGGCCATATCTGACGAAGCTGAAGACCTAGATTTGTGGAGCTTGTATTGTCGACGTTGACAATTTGCCCAAGCGGAGAGTCCAACATTCTCTGGATTGTGAGATGGGACGTTGCAGTGGCCCATTTTTTCCTTGAATGCTTTGAGCTCATAGAGCTTCTCCTGCCACATGACATGCGATTCCCAAATAAAGCCAATGGACTCAAGCTCTTGGAATCGACGAGTGGTCTCTTCAATTCGTCTGGTGGTCATCGTGGAGGTAGGATGGTTATCGTGGATCTTCTTGTATTGGTATCTTTGCCTCTTGACCCAACGTGCTAGGGCGGGATCTTCTTGGTAGGAGTGAGGAACAGAACAGTCTCCGTGCTTCATCTTGTATTGGATCAGCTTTTGGAACTGAGCCCTCCATTGCTCGTCTTGGCAAGGGCGAGACTTAGCTGTGCTCGTGGTCGTTCGTTGGCGCTTGTTGCATGGGTCGCCTTCTTGGTGGTTGTGGTTGGAGGACAAGAAGAAGCCTTTGCGGCTTCTCTTGGAGCTCGTAACGACGCTGAAGGACCCTTCATCGTTGTTGGAAGAGCAATCTCCCAAGCTTCGTTTGGAACCAACACTGGTGGGATCAATCGTGGGACCAATCTTCTTGTTGGTGTCATTTGACATATTGTCCTCTTCGGAAACGATGGATTCATCTATCAAGAGACTGGCATCATACCTTGGTTGCATCTGAGGCCAATTTGCAGTCACTGGAGCTTGCGATTTCAGAGGCGATGGCTCCATGCTTGCATCATCAAAGATGTCATGGAACGAAAATGGCATCCTATGAGGGTGAGAAGGAGAAGGAGACACCTTTGGTGCGTCCAGAGGCAGGAAAGGGCTTCGTAGAAGCGACAGTAGTTCCTCATCTTCGATATTGGAGTAGCTGTAGCTATCGCTTCGAAGATTGTTGTTTTCGGCACCGTACATATAGTTCATGGTGGACAACAAACGGTATATTACATTACATACAATCAAAGAAGCCACTATTATTATGCTGAGCGATATAGTCTTTTCCATACGGCGGCGCGGCAGATGAAATAGACCACCGTTCTTTGCATCGAGGTGGAACTTGGGAGACCGCTGATAAGAAGTCGTTAAGTGTTGAAAATTGCGAGCTCAAAATTGTCTTATTGGGGCTGAGGGACTATAATAAAATAAGAACTTGAATCTACAGTAGAAGCGAAGGATAAATTGCCGCTTCAATTTTATATAAAGAATATTAGGTTATAAAAAACTTTTGAATCTATAGAAGCGAAGGGTACGAATTGGCGCACGTGCCATATATGGGCCGTCATCTCGGACAATAATATTAGTATAATCAGTGAGTGAAATGGAGAAGGTGCAAGGTACCTGGTACCGCTAGCTTGCTAGTGTGATGGAGAGAGTCCAAGAAGTTGAAATCTCCTAACGTGAAACAGTTAACTTGAACAAGCACACATTCTTTAGCCAGTAGATCCTCCGTCATCTAGAAAGTTTAGGTTCAAGCACAAAACCCAAAGATTCCAATACTTGGAAGCGATGAATTTTCATACCATCCAAAGGAGTAGAAGAACGGGTGCACACTTTGTATTTACGACGTTGGCTCTTCACCCAAGTGGACAATGCACGATTCTCGGGGTAGTCAGACGGAACATTGCAGTGGCCCGTTCTTTGTTGGAAAGCCTTGAGCTCATCGAGCTTCTCCTGCCAAGCTGAAGCATGCGCGTGCCAGATACATCCAATAGATTCAAGCTCCTGGATGCGACTAGTGGTCATGGTTGAAGAGGTGTATTGGAATCTTTGTCTCTTGACCCATCGAGCGAGGACAGGATCTTCCGAGTAACAATGGGGAACGGAACAGTGTCCATTTTGAGACTTGTATTCAATGAGCCTTTGAAACTGAGTTCGCCATTGCTTGTCTTGATACGGACGAGAGCGAGTATTATTACGTTTTTCTTTAGCAGCGGTTGCTTATTGCATTTGAAAGGTCCGTTTGCGCTTGCCGAGGTCACTTAGGTTGTGGTTGGAGACGAAGCCTTCCAAACATTTTTTGGACCCATCCCTAAAGAAGATTGATTGCATTTTAGGTGCATTCTGTTTCAGAACCGTTTTGACTTGACCTTGCGATCCGAGAGGCGAAGGTTCCATGCATGGATCATCGTATGGATACTGGAAAAAATCAGCGGGCAACAGTAGAGGAGAAGGAGACGAACTTTGGAGCGCATCCGAGGAGGATGGCAAGGGCTTGTTAGAAACGAGACTTGTTTGCCAACGACGTTACCATTTGAGTGGTTGAAGCTGTAGCCATAGATTTTCTCTCGAATCTTGTCGTTGTCGGTAGTGCTGATCATGGTTGAAACAATAATAACCCGTCATAAACACATTAAAAAAATATACCCGTTTGTTTTCGGGATGAAACGCTTTGAATCAATTTTTTTACTAAATTCCTGATCAGAAGAAATGTCAGTTTCCGTGTAAATATAACGATGGAAAACCTTCAGATCCTCCATCCCCTTGGCCCATGACGTAGAAATGTCAATCCGCGCCAGTCATTCCATTCGTCTATCGCCAGCAAGTCACGGTCAGAAACGGAAAACATCCGTTGAACTGATTCACCCGCGCGGGTAACGGGTACAGAAATTATGAGAAGTAGCGGGTGGCACAATCATGGAATCTACTACGACCCGTTTGGATTGTAAGAAGCTGCGCCAGCTCGGAGAGAAATGTGCCCTGCACGCGCGCTTTCACATTTTCTGCGCGATGGGCCCTGAAGCTAGCAGGGTTCTTCCATCTTGGGAGTCTTTCGAACTTGATAGCAGCTCTTCTCCGTTCTATAGGAGGGGTAGCGGTACACCTCCTCTAATAAACTGTTTTAACATTCGCTCAAATATGAGATCCCATCATATCAAATTTGAGGCTGGAAGTACTCGATCAAGACTTCATGGTAAACCAAGGAGCGTACCAAGGAGCGTAAAACAGCCCAATGAAGACATGACCTATTGGAGCTGCTGTACTCAGCCAAGGCAAGGATGCTGCAGTTTCATTTCCATCGAAGTTTCCGACTGCTCATGCCTCCTCGGCAGTTCTGATGAAGAAGCATTTCGCTAGGTAGATATTCTAATTTTAAAAATTACACACGCAACGTGACTGACTGGACTGCCGAGTCCCGAGCAGATATATTAGAGCGATCGAAGGCCAACGGTCGTCGCCAATCTCAAGCCCAAGATCAATCATCTATCATCTACTCACAGCTGCTTCAGACCCCCG